>JAODUJ010080969.1:0-11712 GCA_027564615.1 Psolus chitonoides | reverse complement strand
CCCCCCCCCCCCCCCCCCCCCTCAGTTATTCCACCATACCAGACTGTCCAAAGCACTATAACTTCAGCTTTATTGAACTATACAATTTCCTTATGAAGCTGTTGACTAATTACTGGTTATCAATGAATGCCATCCACACCACACTGGTGTTGTCAACATGAGGGTTCAACTCAGCCAGCTCTCTTTTTCTTGGAATAACTGCAGGTAAAACCACTACATCAACATTCAACCAGTATTAATTCTAACAATGACCCGATCACAGGATTATTACCTTAAAGTAACACAGTGTGTTTGTGCTTAGTGACAAACTAAATCTAGGCTGATAAACAATATAAACTGGGGACAATGTGTGGGCATTAATTAGCATCAAGTTTACAATTTTTGGAACCTTTTCCAGACTTGCATGACATGATTTTCATATGCACATTTTATTGAAACAAAAGTATTGCAAATTTGTTTTCAATGTAATAAATAACATAGGACACACTACACATTTAGTGAAGTAGTAATTTGCTGAAATACCTACACGTGTTTACCTTTTGTGACAATTGCAAAAAAAAAAATTCTTGTGAAATTGTTCAGCAGGAGACAGTTGAAAGAAGTCAAGACTAAAATGAAATGTTCATAGGTTGTAGAGCAAAATGTACTCTATCAGTAGCAGAAAATCCAGTGTGAATACCTGCCACCATTCTCGAGAGATCCCACTTTTGATATATGCAAAATTCGGTACCAGTAGCTGACAAACACCATTTGGCATTGATCTTATGATGTCATACTTTCCCTTTGTCTGAAAGCTTATGTATTGTTAATAATTGGACGACTAATTTATTTATCCTAGAAATTGTTTGAATTTTAGCAGTCACAATGCTAAAAAATTATATTTTTCAAAAACATTGAGAACTTTGGCATAATCATTCAATTTGGTGTGATGAGGAGCAGTTAGATTATAAAGACTTTACAGAGATTTTCAGCCCAAGTGCAAATATGAAGTCTCAAATGTTGCCAGATGTTCAACTGAAATGAAAATTTTGTTGGACTATTCTTCCAATGATCTTGCATACCAACTGTACATATATATATACCTAGGTTTGCTAACCCATTGATCTATACTATATCCTAAAGGCCTTTTTCTTTCATACCAAATCTACCAGACCCATTGGGTAATGGTCAGCTGAATTGGAGTTGTTTATGACACTTTGACCAATACAGAATTTAGGCACCCAGGTGTTGAAATTTTCTAGTGGGTGAGAGAAGTCTTCAATTTGACATTTTCACTGTAAATACCCTGAATACTTTCTCTGAGAAACAATTAACAGCCTCATCCCACTAATATAACATGCGTTATAAAATCACTCAAAGTCCTAATACGAGTTGAAATGTTCGTAAAATTTCAAAGATATGTGCAGACGTTCCACTAAAGTGATACATGGCATAAGTTAGTCCTTGGGAGAAGAAAGAAACCCAGGGACTACCTGGACTAACAACAATGCTGTCTCATGGGGGCCAGTGCTTATACCCGGTTACTTGATGGGAAGTGGACTAGAGTTTGAAACTACCCCAGGATGGGACGTCGGTCTATCGGTGGATAACCCCTAGCAGAAGCTAGTACCCATTTTTAGCTGGGTGGACTGGAGCTGGTGGACTGAAGTGTTTCGCTCGAGAACACTACATAGCATACCAGGTAGGACTCAAACTCCCAACCATTGAATCGAGAGTCCTCAGCTCTACCAACTGAGCTACATAGCAGTTGTAACCTGTAAGCCTTGTAGTTTCATAACATTGTAAGATGGGCAATTTGTGATGGAAGTGATGGAAACCAGGTTTAGCCATAAGTGGCCATGAATGTTTCACCATACAGCTTCACTGCAATCTGACAACCCTTGTACACAATGCTACACACTTAAGTGCTACTGGGAGTTGGAAAAGCAAATTTCCAAGAGTTATGCAAACTATTCACTGAAGTAGAATAGGTCACACTTCATACCTGAAAACATATAACATTTGTGGTTTAAAATCTATTAGGGCAAAGTAATATCCAAGAAGTGTGCTCATATTTGAAAATACAAATTTTCGTGGAAACAACCAAATTTATCGTATTGAACTTTGTGAGCAAATCAAATTCGGAAACAACATTATAAATAAGACTTCTGCCCTCAAAAACCTGACTATAAAATCCATGAGATGCTGTACACACTACTGCAATACAATACAACATTATGGACCAAAGTGGAAACACCCTGCACTTTGTTTTTGTTTTATTGTTGTTTACTGTCTTGTTATGTACTTCATGGTTCTATTGTTTTTTGATTGCAAATAAATCAAATAAAAAAAATCAAACCAATTATTGGATGACCTGTTCACACTACATTCAATATTTTTATCGCATGCCTTTGTAAACACTGTAATAGACTAGTTCTCAGTCTGAAAAAAAATCCTGTCACGTGACACTGACATGTGCATGATACGTCTCACCACAATTGATTCGACAACATATTATGTTGCATTGGGATAAAATATACGACAAAGGTTGACATTTTCTCAACTTTAAATGTATCATATAATATCGCATGCAGTGTATACAGTCACATAGAAAATAACACTATTCAACTCGCCATCCAATGAAAATGTATTGTATCGTACGTAGTAGTGTGTACAGCGCCTTAAGGACCGTTCAGACTACTGTGATACGATACGATACAACATTTTTGTCGCAAGGTGAGTTGAATAGTGTTATTTTCAATGCGACTGTACACGATGCATGCGATACGATGCAATATTTTTGTCGCATGGATGTTAAACAAAATCAACTTCTGTCGTACCACATCGACATATTAGGTTTTGCCTATCAACAGTGGGGAAACGTATCATGCACGTGTCACTTGACAGAAAGTATTTTACGACAGAGAAAAGTCTATTGTGTTAACAAAGAACTGCGACAAAAATGTCCCAAGCAGTATGAACAGTCCTCCGATAAAAATGTTTGTGTTGTATCGTATCGCAGTCTGAATGGCCCTTCAATCCCGATCATTTGATACCACCAATTGTTAATCAAATATTTTCAATAAAAGTTTTCAACTCCGATTCAGGCTTTAAAGGATGGATTTTTTTCAGAATTTGTTTTCAGTAAATGGCAATTAATATTGCATTTTGCCATTATTATTTTTTAGAACAATCACACAAATGTGTTAGAAACTTTTAGATACTATCACATAACAGTGATCAATATAAGAATGTTCCATCCATTGAAATTTGACATTTGGGCAGGACTTTCATTTTAACATTATCCAGGGCTGTGTTCTCTTTGAAATAGCATTGTAAGTTGTTGGAGATAAACTGAGGTTACCAATCCACCTACTTTTACATAGTTTATCAGACAAGATATTGATGGAATTAATTTTATTGCTACCCCAAAACTCACTGAGCTTCATCACCTGACCTATACAGCACTCAAAAGAGTAATCTTCACATATCTACCTCAAAGACACATTTAAGATTTGACATCAACCCAATGTCACATGATGCAGTCATGGGGCGGCCATGTTGCCACTCTTCCCTGCGTAACTCGACTTCGGTATTACCAGACTGTATACTGTTGTTGTGTAAGCAGTACATTCAGCAGTTCAGTCACGTCGTCATTTCACCCAGCGCACATTCACAAAATTCCACGCACACGCTTCATGTGCATGTTACATTTTTTCCAGATTGGGAGTTTACTTGCTTTGATTTGCTCATGTGCTCCGCTAGTACGCGATACACATCCTTATGCCATACGTGCGCGTTACACTGCTTATACACGCACATACAGATAATCGGCGCCACCTTCGATGAGGGGCAAAAATACATCACAGTCGTGCATCACGTATATGTACAGAGTCATTTATCCAGCGCCTTCGGTGCTATATATGCCACTGGTCCCGACCAAATTAGTCTTCCTTTGTTGGTTCTTGGTTCCAGAACTCCAAACAAAGAAGAACTTATCCATGGTGAATCCTCACTTAGAACTTTTGGACCATGGACAAACAAACCAAACAATTTATTAGGCCAGTGTTGAATGTAAACTATTTTTCCTGAATCCTGAACTAAATGACTTTGTGACAATGATGAATATAGAGATTTTGTGACAAAGATGAATCTTGACCTAATTCAATGTTTGATTTGAAGTGAATGTAGGTTAAACTTTTTGAGGGAGTATGCTAACATTATATTTGACCACTGAATAAATTAATCACTATCTAACCAAAGGGGGTGTGGGGTGTGCCCCTCCCCCACTTTTGCTCGATTGGTACATTTGTACACTTGTTGGTACATTTTCTCTCCTTGCTGCCCCCCCCCTCCACTCCACACCATGGCTAGCGAAATGAATCACAATTATAAACCTCTCTATGATGCCAGTCAATGTCAGACATTAACTGACCTAAACGGATCATCTTTATCCATATGTACCTCTTTATAATGCTGGTTTACCTTGCATCTAGTGTCAGCCTTGAAATCACACAACTGACACTTCTGCATCTGGTTCTCTTTCTTCTGGTGCCGGTGCATCTTACGTGGCTCCGCCGTGTGGTAGTCGCAGCCCCAACAACACAGGACGGTGCGTCCAGATTCTCTGAGTATCTGTCGGCTGCACTTCAAGACAGTGTCGCCATACTTGACCACCTGGTCGGCGGTCTGACGACTGTTATCCGGTGTCGGAACCGAGACGCTGCTTGGGGCAGGAGATGGTGGTATCAAAGCTTCTACTGGGAGATATTTATCACTGAAGTTCCCAGCAGATCTCGACACAGACCTAGCAGGTGATGCTATGGGTGACGGTAGGTACTTGTCACTCATGTTACCAGCACGGGAAGGCGATGTAATGGGTGACGTCACAGAAACTGGGGATGGGGCAATGGTCTGTTTATTGGATGAAGCACTGGTTGATGGAGGTGCAGACAGTAATGATGCAGGAGCTATCGACACCACAGGGATGTTCCTTGTCTGTGATGTAGTGGCAGCAACTGTTCTAGAAGACTCGGTACTGCCGACTGCTGTGACCGAGGATGGCCCTGAAGTTGAAGCATTCTGTCTGGATTCTGACATAACAGACTCGCTATTTGTATGTGAAGTAACATTTCTGGGTAGACTACTAACAGATGGCCTTGACTGGTCACTTGAAATCACAGTAGGAACTGATGAATGGTGCACACTGGTAGTAACTTGTGACGGCCTTGATTCAAGATTTAAAGTTGCAGTAGGTATGGATGAATGGCGAACATTAGAGGCAACTTGTGACATCCTTGGATGAACACTCGATGTGACAGTGGGCATGGATGAATGACGAACATTGGAAGCTACTTGCGACGGTCTTGAATGAAGACCTGATGTCACAATAGGCACAGATGAATGGGGAACAACATGAGATGGCCTTGGCTGAAGACTTGGTGCCACAGGAGGCATGGATGAGTGGCGACCACTGGAAGCTACTTGGGGTGTTCTTGTTGACGTCACAGTGGGCATGGATGAATAGGCAACACTGGAAGCCACTTGTGAAGGTCTAAACTGAACACTTGATGTGAAAGTAGGCATCGATGAATGGGCAACACTGGAAGCAACATGTGACAGCCTTGATTGAACACTTGATGTAAAAGTAGGCATCGATGAATGGGCAACACTGGAAGCAACATGTGACAGCCTTGATTGAAGACTCGATGTAACAGTAGGTATGAATGGATGGAGAACACCGGAAGCTACTTGTGATGGCAAAGTAACATGTGCTCTGCTACGATCTGCAGCAGCAGTCCGCTCCAGGTGAGAGAAGGCACCAGGTCTCCGATGAAGTATATTAGTGAGTAGCGTCGGTATACTTCTGTCTTCATGTGGTGGTGAATGAAGCACTCTGCTAGTACAACACGTATCCAACCTATCCTCCATGACTGGGTAATGGTACCCACTGCCTATAGGTCTCTGGAAGTTATGCATGGTGGGCCGAGGGCTGTGGAGCATGCTGCCATGGAGATGTATGTGAGCGCATGATCTTGGTGATAGCAAATCACTAGGTGAAGGACTAGGTGATATACCCAAAGACTGATGGAGGCCACCATAATGAGGATAATACATGTGTTGACTGTGATAAGTCCCTCCAGGCTGAAATGTATGGGCTGATGGAATACTGGGCATGCCTAAACCAGGTCGAGGTGGTAATCCATGCAATGAATGTGAGACAGGGTCATGCATTGATGGCATGGTGTTACGGCACACCAGAGGTGGAGCTGCATATGGAAAATGGTATCCTGATGACGAACTAGGAATGGTGCTTCTGTGAAAACCATGGGATGGTGCCTCAGTACTCGGAACAACAGGGTCCTGCCTCCTGTGATCATGTGTACTATGAATGGGATCTTTATGTGCACTGCTTCCATGCCTGATAGAAGCTGGTGCAGCAAATGATTGTTCTGTAGAGGGAGCATCTCTGCTGGTTTGGAAGGGATTCCTTGAATCTTTAGGTAAGTTCCTCTGGCCTTCTTGAGATGCAAGGTTGCTTTGTAGTGGCACTGACTGGACATGTGCTATGGTTCTATTATGTGCAGTGGTTGAATTGTTTCCATACCTTTGAGTCTCATTAGACTGCTCTCCGGTGTTTTGATCAGGTTTTTTACTTGCCTGGTTGTTAGGCTCCTGCCTGCCAGCCTCTGGCCTTTGTTTGGGATCAGGAAACCTTCCAACAGAATCAACAGGGCCTGCTGGTCTTGTACCTTCAGGCCTCAGAGGCTGGGTGAATGAACTGGCTGGTGTATGCAGAGCATTCCTATCCAGTGGTTTATGATGGCTAATTTGTAGCTCCTTTGAGAATTGATGAGGGTTAGGGTAAATTGAATTTGTTCTTGATAAAGCTGGAGGGTACGGGGTAATGGTGTGATAGACAGGATAAGGACTAACATGTTCACTAAGTGGATACGAAGAAGGTAACAACCTTTGATGTGAGAAACCTACGGATGACCCAGTAGTCATCGGGGGATCGACCCTGTTATTTACTTGACTGTCTCTTCCTTGCAGGGAATTCGAGGCAGACCAAAGGTTTTTCCTGTGGCTTTCACTTGGTGGAAGGCTGGTGGCACGCATGGGATGTGCTGTAGCCAGTGAGTGACTCCTACCCAGTGTAGATACAACATCAGTGACTCTCCTCTCTTGTTGAGATCTGTAAAACGTTGCTGCAGATGGCATGTTCCTGCTAAAGATATCTTCACTGTCACTCTCTGATATTACCGGAGATAAGACAAACCGATCCATGTCGTCAACATTATGAGCATCCGAGGGACTTGGTGCTGCTCTCAGTGGCACTATCACGTCAGTCTCATAATTCCTTTGTTGCAATGCCTCTGACGATGACAGAACTTCAGATGTTGAAGAAAAGGCAGTACTGTGTAATCTCCTTGGAGGTGTATCCTCACAGCCATTACTTTCTCCGCTCGACATGTGTTGTGCAGACTGAGAGTTAACAGGGGATCTTGAATCATGGCCGACTCCTGAAGGAACAACTGTCGGGGCAGAAGCTGACAGAGAAGGATTGTCTTTATTTCGGAGGGGGACACGAAAACCAGCCTGGAAATTATTGGACGATTGGTTATATAAGGCACTTGAAGGTAGAACTGAACTACCTGACTGAATGTTTTGAGCTACGCGGTTAACATTCTGCATATTGCTGACCACAGTATCCCTTGAAGACACACTACTAGATGTGGGGTGGCTAACTGATGAAGACAGCTCTTGCAATGAGGGCAATGAACACTGAACACTGCTTGAGTTGGTCACTCTTACATCAGATGTCACTCTTTGGTTATTGCTTACTGGTGCCTCTAACTCTGAACTGTCTGTTTGGACGGCTGCATCTACACCAACTACCTTATTAGAAACAGGCAGTTTGGGGTGTTGGATACCCATTTGACTAGTTGGTCGAGCTGTTGTACCCTGGTTGGACGAAGTCTGGGACATGGTATCACGTTTTGAAAGGACTGCTGGGTAAGGCACTGGAGTATCATAGCTCCTCCCCAAACTAATGTTCTGTTGGTTTTCTTTAGTTATTGCATCCGAGTACTGGTTTGCTTGGCTGGGGTAATGGGGATAATGACTTGGATATTGACTAGAGCTGACAGGGGGTTTCCAGTCGCCATAACCTGGAAAACTATTGTTCATCCCTTTATAAATGTCACCGTTTTTCAACATGCTGTATTTGTACCTGCTGGGCTTTTGTTTTTCTGACCAATCACGGTCCATAGTTGGCATGTTACTTCCTGACCCCATGTACATTGGCATAAACGAAGATTGAACATTGGGTATGGGCTGGTTGATATACGTTGGCTGGCTGGCATTATAACTGTAATGCACCGGGCAAGGAGTCTGCTGTACATTTTCTCCTTTGGAAAGACTAGGTTCGTTACCCTCCACTGGTCTAGACTTGCTAGAAGTCTCCTTCGAGGGGCAGCATGTGCACTTCTGATTTCCATTAATATTGAGCATAGCAGGCACCAGCACTGGGAAAGGGAAACGCACAGGGATAAATACTGGTCCCCCATACATGACAGGCATAGAAGACGGGCCTGTATCACTTCCATATTGATTATGTGTACTGCTAGCAGTACTTGTCTCTGTAATTGGGGGGTCTTTAGCTTCTAAGGGTTGAGTTTTAACTGGTAAGGCAGTGGTCAGCATGGATTGGTGGCTGTCCTGCTTGAGGAATGGCTTTGGTGCAATGGGTTTGAACTTTTTTCGGCAGAGGTCATCAACACTTGATTCGGCTCCATCGTCTGAGCTTTGCATGCATGCCTTCGGACGTTTCTTTGGTGTAAACTTGGGTGGTTCAGCCATGTCATTGTGTGCCCTCTCTCTGATGAAAAAAAAAAAAAAATTGAAATGAAATTAATATGATTTTTCAAAAACTATTCACATTACATGCAATAGACTACAAAACAGATTATAATCAGGGTTGCCAACTTTGGAAATCACTTTTCCTTGCTCAAAAGACCAAACAAGAAAACCAAACTTGCTTCTTTGAAGTGCCGTTTCAGTCTGGTATAGCCATTAACTTGTTACTTATTTCAGGCTGCAACATCAAGCTAACCAAGCAGACAACACTGCATTGCTAACTTGGTGCAAGTTCCAGTGTTTGACACCTATCGACTGCTGAAAATGCTAAAAATATATCCCACCCTCACCAGTGCCACCAAGACAGTGTATGTGTGTGTGTGTGTGTGTGAGCCTGAGAGGCACCTCTAATTCACTGCTGGATGTCACCCTCCATAAGCAATGGCAGATCCAGGGGTGGCCAGAATTTTCAAGTCGATGACATGCTTGTACACACCCCATGGTTCACGAGTGTGTCACTTCATTGTGTCCCCTGGGGGACTTCTCAATAGGGGCAGCCACAATGCAGTGCTAACTACATGTACAAGCTACCTCGCAGGTCCCCAATTAGTACAGTATCTGGGTGGAGAGGAGCTGTGGAGATAAAGTGCCTTACCCAAGGACACAACGGAAAAGCTGAGCGGTCCTGAGAGTATTCAAAATCGTGACCTTTCAATCTGTAGTCCGAAGCTCTACCAACTGAGCTATCCGCTGATTGATGCAACTTGGCCATATGCTGGCACGGCATGTCCCCAGAACCCTACTATGTACGTACTGATTTTCATTGAGTACAAAGGATTTATAACCTCAAAACACCAGTATACTGCTGAAGTGACCAGTCTATGATGACATTAGTCATTTCTAATATACCGGGGCATGTTACATTTGAAGTACATATATGTCCGGCATGAGTAACGATGCATCATGGGACTGCAAAACAGGCAACTGCACCATATAGAGGGTGACCTTGCCTTTTTATGGTCATACTTAAATGAGCACACTATCAGTATTTACCGATCCAGTGTGATATCATTGGGTGAAAACAATCGTACGCTATGTGCATTCACGGTAGCCCAGCCTCATCTTAGGCATGCTGAATGCTTAGATGCTGCATGAATATAAGTAATTAATTTTTAACCCTTTAGCGTATGGCTCCAATTTCACAGGGGGGACTTGGCAGGACAATGGCTGATAAGCAGCTTAAGCCCTGCCCTTTTGTTTGCCGCATTATGCTCCAAATACACAGTCGTCATGCACAGTGATGAGCTCCACATGACCAGGTGAGGAAGCTTACTACTTCCAGAGAATGTTTAGGTCATTTTTGAAAGGGATTAGTAGTGGTTAGATATTGGTCCTAGGAGGTCAAGGGTGAAATAAATGTCATGCACATATCATGTCACTGTTAAAGTGTTTACATCGAGTAGAAAAATTGAACTCGGGTACCTGACTCATCATACCCATCAGATACCCCAGGTGCGTTCATTTTAGTGTGCTCGGGCATGAACAGGTATTCTTTTCAGTGTGTGCAGGCATTCATTCAGTATGGCCAGGCATTGACGGGCATACGTGTAAGGCTGCACGGTTTTTCGGTTGAACCGTCGGAACCGGTTTGACTCGGTCTCAGTTTGACTCGGTTTTCAAAAATAAAAGAAACCGACTAACCTTCCTAACCGAGTAATAAAAATGTACCGGAATAACCCGGTCATTTTGAAGATAAATTGTATGTAGTATACCAGAGATTTAAAAAAAATCATCACATAAAAAAGAAACCTACCCCCGTTGAAAGAGCCCGGCAAATTTGACCTTCGTCTCAAGTTTCATACAAATCCGTCAAGAAATTACCTCAGAATCGTCATCCTCAATCATCATCACAAAATCCAGCGTATCGCTGGACTATGTGGGGGGGTTGCGCGCTGCAGCTGTTAGCTAATTGATTCATGAGAGTGTTTATTTACCATTGCTGACAGCTGAAAAATACCATATGATGCGTGAGATGGATTCTGATTGGCTGTCGCTACTGTGACACCATGAAATGTCATTTGTTCACGTACTTTACAGACATCGCGTGCACTGATTGGTTGCACCTCATGCATATTCATGAGTATCAATCAATTACTGATTTTCCAATGTTTGAATTGGCGTGAGCATCGCCCAGGGCAACTTCACGGTATGTATATTATTGTATCAGATCAGAAAAAGCAAAGCGAAAATCCCAGCAGAAAAAATATTATAGTTCAGGTATATTGATGTTGCATTCATTCTTTGGTAAACAAATTATCAATACCTCCTTCGATTATTCCTGGAAGGCGGAAAGACGGAGGAGGAATATGGCCGCCAATGTCGGTCTCGGCGCCAGGTCACAGGGCCACACTTCCGTTATTGATAGTTAGGGCAACTCAGGAGGGGTGTATGTTTTAGGGGGATGTACGTCAAAGACTAATTGCATATTGTGTCAAAAGGAGTCGGGTATGTAGAAGCGATGTAAATATAGAATTTTTTCTCTATCATATACGAGTTGTTTGGTTACCATGTGACCTTGCATCTGCTCCGTAGAAAAAAAGTCATCCCATGCAGGTGTTGCACAAGTCAACCATTGAGACCATTACGGTGTGCATTGTCCACAGTTTTAAAGGAACCTCCGGGATCATATTTAAAAAATTTGAAACAGAATAACGAAACAAATTGAAGGAACACCTTTTTGGTAAGTTTGCATGAGAATATTTTATTCATTGCTTTTAAATATTATGACAGTAAAATATTAGGGTAAACCGGGGTAAAAACGCCCATGGGGTAACAACGCCCACTTGACTTGTTTCCGCTCCTAGTAAAAAACGA
>JAODUJ010080968.1:0-16300 GCA_027564615.1 Psolus chitonoides | reverse complement strand
ACAAGGTTTTCAGTGTTTGACCTCTGTTGACCTAAGATGACATTTGACCTCAACCAAAAACAATAGGGACCATCTACTCACTATGAGTAATCCACCACAAAAGTATGAGAATGATCGGACCTTGCATTGTTGACAGTGGTTACAAGAAGCGTCACACACACACACACTCACACACGCATGCACGTCTGTATAGATTCCTTTTGCCTTCAACAAGAAATAAAAAAGGAAGACACTAGTAAATGTCATAACCATAGGACCATCAGCCTTATCAAATATGTTAGCAAGATCCTCCATGATGTGATCAGAAGTTCAATGAAACCTCACGCCGTAGCAATTCTGGCTGAAGAACAGGTGGGTTTTGGAGTAAGTTGCAGCACAGTTGAGCAGATCTTCGCCCTAAAACTTCCTAACCAGCACTGTCTGGAGAAGAGAGATGGGGAAATGTACTCCATATTTATAGACTACAGAAAAGCATTCGATCGTGTATGGCATGAAGGCTTGTTTGCAGTTCTAAATCAGTATTGCATTCTTGCCAACTGATTAACATCACCAGGAATCTCTACAACAAAGCCAAGAGTTGCGTCAGAGTAACCAACGAGTTCACTGATTGGTTTCTTACTACAATTAGTGTGGGACAGGGTTGTCACTTATTACAGGACCTAAATAACTTCTTCTTAGAAAACATCCTATCGAAGGGTTTTGTTGATAGTACCCATCTCGGCATCAATGTCGATGGCTATAGATTTAAGGATCTTCATTCCGCCAATGACATCGTTCTCACAGCTGACATAGAAAATTATTTTCAAACATTGCTCAATAAAGTGCAAAAGGCCAGCACAAAGTATGGTGTGGGATCAGAACTACAAAACCCAAAGTAATGTTTTTTACCCATGAGGAACAAGCCCCAGCAATCATCAAGATAGAGAATAAAATTCTTGAGCAGGTACAGCAAGCAGTTCAAGTATCTAGGAGTGACTCAGATACCATCCAATGCCTCCTCAAGTGAAATCAAACACCAACTGATGCTGGCATCTGTAGTTCTTGGAAAACTACAGAGGGTCAGGAAGGATGAAGAGTAGACATGTCACAAAGAACAAAGCTGTGGCTGGTAAATTCCCTAGTCTACCCAGTACTACAGTATGGTTCATAAGCATGGACCATCAAGAAGGCAGATCAAAAGAAACTAGTAAGAAACCTTTGAAATGCTCTGCTACAGGAAAGTTCTGAACATCTCTTGGCAAGACAAGATTAGAAACAAAGAGGTTTTAAAGAGAATCTCAACTGAGAGTAATCCACCAAACAGAATCACCATCCACGAAGCCCAGTTCTCTTCGTTAGACCTTATTGTTAGAATGGACCACATCCGGCTACCCAAATACATACTGCTTGGAACAGTGAGTGGCACAAATAGGCGGGGCAGGCCGAGGAAGCGATGGGAAAATGACATCCTCACTCACCGCTTCTTCTCTTCAGCATATAGTACAGCAAAAGATAGAACAAAGTGGAGAGACCATATCTGTCGAACCAACGTCCTGTGGGACAAGGCGACAGCATAGCTTAGGACGCATATACAATGAGTATTAAATTGGTTTCCACATCTGATGGTTTGTGTCTTTAATGGTTAGTTCAAGTGCCACTTGTTCGGTGGGCTTACAATTTTAGGACTGCAAATATTTAACAAGAAAGCCAAGGGCTGTGTGATTCCCTTGCCTTTAGATGTAAAACATTATACCATCAGCAAAGTTGATGGTCTATACCTCTGTTGACCTCAGATGATCAACGATCATGTATTAATTAAGATGAACACACATAGCAAGTATGAACGCAATTGAGGTTTGCCTTATTCATTAGGTTTTCATTGCTTGCTCTCAAATAACCTTTGATCTCCACAAAAACAATAGGGATCATGTTTTAACTTAACCTATGTTGACCTCAGATGACCTTTGAACTCCCAAAAACAATAGAATCATGTATTACCTAAGGTGTAAACCTACCAATTATCAACTTAATTGGGGTTTATTGCTTTGTCATGATATGTACTCAAAATATTTTTGGCATTTGACTTATATTGACTTCAGATGACTTTTGACCTTCCACAAACAACAGGAATTATGCACTTATAATGCATATGAGCTCAATCACAGTTTGCCTTTACAGCTTTATGCATTTACAAGGTTTTCAGTTTTTTATGTTGACCTAACATGACCTTTGACCTCCACCAAAATTATTATGTATTTTCTACTCACCATGAGTAACTCATGTAAGAATGACATGTAAGTGTGTCAATAATACACCTTGCCACTGCTGAGGTATGTGGTTACAAACAATGTTGAGCAAAATTACATTTGAACTAACCCCTTATGAATAACAGTGTATCATCTTCATGTGTACCCCACCTCTGTAATGCCATCAAAACAAGTTTGTACAAATTGGGACATACGTTCTACGCCTCGCCCACTCATAAATATTGATGAGATTAGCACCAAAGTCAATGCAGAACATGCCACGTGCCCCAAATGTACCAACCATGAATCCAATCCACCAATGCACTGCTGAAATAACATGGTTATAAGTAAGGCATCACACACATATATAGAGATGCACACACGCATTCCTGACTGCATGGATTCCTTGAATCTTCGTCGAGGAAAAAGAAACAGAGCACCTACCCTGCAGGTTTTCAGGTTTGAACTCGAGCTGTAACTGAAAGAACTGTGTCTGACCGGAATAGTGGCATCGGTAACTTGGGAAACTCCCCAAAAATATGGTTTGGTTTGTGACAAGAGCAACAAGTGGCTGCTGATTTGGAGACTCGCTGTCCGAAAACGCCAATGGGGTGACATCTGGAAAATCCCCTTCTAGTAATATGGAAACGCCGGTTGAGTTGATGACAGTCATTCGTAAAGCATAATGCGATAACGCGGGGAGCTCAATCTTCCAATACCTCTCTGAACATGACATACCAGATGAACTCTCAATGTCAACAACTTCTTTATCTCCACCGGCTACACTGATCACTATACAATTAAGAAGAATAAAATACGATTTAGGAAAAGAAGAAATAATATGACAATCGATTTGCAATGTAACACAATACGTATCATGTATGTGCATCAAATAAATCTTTCACAATTATCTGAAGAAGTCCTGTAGAATTCTTCCAGGATTCAACCCTATTTTACCTGGTCAAGCCAAGCTCGGAACTGCGAGCAGAGACTATGAATTTTGATCATGAGGCTGCAGAAGCGCTGGGACATGATACTGCCAGAATGTGGCATACAATAGAGCTGGGCTGGGCTTAGGCCGTGTTCCAGTCATTGTCCTGCCAGATCAATAGGGCTGGGCTGGGCTGGGCTTAGACCGTGTTCCAGTCATTGTCCTGCCAGATCAATAGGGCTGGGCTTAGGCCCTGTTCCAGTCATTGTCCTGCCAGATCAATAGGGCTGGGCTGGGCTTAGGCCGTGTTCCAGTCATCGTCCTGCCAGATCCCCCTGTGAAATTGGATCTGTGTGCAATCATATCAGTACGTAAAGCTTACGTTTCTGCATTCCAGGTACAAGCGGTCAATGTTCACTTCAGCAGGACTGTTTGTTGTACTGTATGATATCAATACATGCAATCATATCAGTATGTAAAGCTTATGTTCCTACATTCCACGTACAAGCAGTTGATGATCATTCCTGTTTTTTGTACTGTATGATATCGATACATGCGATCATATCAGTATGTAAAGCTTATGTTCCTATATTCCAGGTACAAGCATTAATCATATCGGTATGTAAAGCCTATGTTCCTGCATTCCAGGTTCAAGCCATTGATGTTCATTTCAGCAGGACTGTTTGTTGTACTGTATGATATCAAGACATGTAATCATATCAGTATGTAAAGCCTATGTTCCTTCATTCCAGGTTCAAGCCATTGACATTCATTTCAGCTAGACTGTTTTTTGTACTGTATGGTATCAATACATACAATCATATCAGTATGTAAGGCTTATGTTCCTGCAGTCCAGGTACATGCGGTTGATGTTCATTTCAGCAGGACTGTTTGTTGTACTGTATGATATCAATACATATAATCATATCAGTATGTAAAGCTTATGTTCCTGCATTCCAGGTACAAGCAGTTGATGTGGACTCGTACATATCTATGACACATTTTTTATGTTTTTTCCGCTACTCTGAAATCTTGCATGCAATCCATGTCCTAAAATGTGAACAAGAGCTGAGGGCTTCGTGATTCCTTGCCTTTGGATTTTAAACCTGATTTTATTGTTTGACCTTTGTTGACATCAGATGACCCTCAAACTAAAACAAAAACAACAGGAACCATGTATTAACTGTGATGAAAACACATACCAAGTACAAACTCAATTGGAGTTTGCACTATCAATTTACGATGGTTACAGGTTTTCAGTGTTTGACCTCTGTTGACCCCAGATGACCTTTGACCTCCACTAAAAACAATAAGGACAATGAATGTACTATGGTGAACACACATACAAAGCATGAGCTGAATTGAAGTTTACCCTATCAAGTTATAGTGGTTTCAAGGTTTACGGTGTTTGACCTATGTTGACCTCAGGTGAGCTTTGACCTCAACCAAGAACAATAGGGACCATGTACTGACTATGGTGAACACACATACAAAGTATGAGCCTAATTGGAGTTTGCCCTATCAAGTAACGGTGGTTACAAGGTTTTTCAATTTTCGACCTCTATTGACTTCAGGTGACCTTTCCCCTCAACTAAAAATAATAGGGACCATGTACTTACCATGGTGACCACAATTACCAAGTATGAGCTTAATTGAAGTTTGCTCTATTAAGTTACGGCGGTTACAAGGTTTTCACTGTTTGACCTCTGTTGACCTCAGATGACCTTTGACCTCAACCAAAAACAATAGGGAGCCTGTACTCACTATGGGTCATCCACCACCCAAGTATGAAAAGGATCCGACCTCGCATCATTCACTTAGAGTGGTTACAAGCAGGTGACACAGACACACATACACACATACATGCATGACTGCATAGATTACTTTTGCTTCTGGCAAGGAATCAATAATATCCTATCGATTTGGAAAGTTTAGTAACTACATTTAATGTGTTTTGGCTATTCTCCGTTGTTTCATTTTAAATCCCCAAAAAACCTTACTGATTTGAAATAGTTGGATAATTTCATTTAATGTCTGGTTTGGCTATTGCACATTCTTGCATTCCATATTAAAATACTAGAAATACCCTTTCCTATATTGCATTGCCATTTCGTTAATTACCAAACGCAAATTAGAATAAACATCTAGGCGGTTCTGTAAGTTACTTGCCTGAATCAAGGTGGTGGCTTTCGGACAACTTTTTCCCAAAAAACTGTTAGATTTGCCAGAAAATATTGAACATCTAAAATGCATGGTGTACATGCAATCAGACTGTTCGTACATTGTTCATACATAAACCCCTTCTCATAGACTCCGTTCCGGTAACCATAATCGTCCTGTGGAGCAAATTTGAAATCGTTTTTGGGGAGACAGATCCTTTTTTAGGGCTGCCTCGCATCTTTAGAACAAACTTCTGACTCGTTTCAAGTTTGCAAGTACATTAACTGAGTTCAAGAGTAACCTCAAAGCAGGTCTCTTTGCTGTGGCTTTTAGGTGAGATTGTCTGTTCTATTGTTGTGTGGTGGTTTTTTTGTGGTTATCTTTCTGTAAGTTCTTTCTGTATCAGCGCCATGAGCACCTTGTTTGGTGGATTTGTGCACTATAAAATTGTTCATATTATTATCATATAAAGGATACAGTAAGGTGCACAGCATAATATAACGATATGGCAGTGACATGAAAGCTGTTTTTCACTTTGTATGCCAAAGCATCTGATCCCATCAGCGTAACTCAGACACGAGCCCGAATTTTTGAAAAAAAATTAAATAGAGGCTCATTGATACCAACCGCGCACCATCGCAGCCCTTTTATGGGCTTCCCGAAATCATGTGGGTCTGTCAGCAGTGATTGGATATTCAACCAGAAATCCGTAAGCATTAGATTTTCCTTGACTGTCTGAAAGCCTGGTATAGGGATCATGTATTCAAATCTCCACCAAAATTGATAGGGTTCTTGTAACTCATTATGAGAAACCTACACACCAAAATTGATCTGTCCAGACATGGTTGACGTAGCATGTCAAAGTATTCAGAGTTTGACCTCTGTTGTCCTCAGATGACCTCTGACTTCTCCCAAAAACAATGGGGGCATGGTCGACTTAGCGTGTTCACAAGCAAAAAGTACCAAACATACCTAAATACCTCGGTTGACCTCAGATGACCTCTTCTAAGAACAATAGGCATCATGTACTCATCATGGGGAACATATATACCATGTATGAACTTGATCCTACCAGGCACGGATCAACTTATGTTTACAATAAAAAAGTACCAAAAATACCCAAATTTCACAAAATCTCCATTTTGGACCAAAAATGAACTTGGACCTGCACAAAAATCAAAAGGGCTCTTGTACTCATCATGAGAAAGCTACACACCAGATTTGAATGTGATCGGACCAGGCATGCTAGACCAGAGTTTGACCTCTGTTGACCTCTGACCTCTCCCAACAAATATATGGATTATGTACTCGTTATGGGGAACATATATACCAAGTATGAACTTGATCCAATCAGGCATGGTCGACCTAGCGTGTTTACAAGCAAAAAGTGCCAAAAATACCTAAATTTCACAAAAATTATATTTCTTACCAAAAATGAACTCAGACCTCCACCAAAATCAATAGGGTCCCTGTATTTATCATGAAAAAGCTACACACCAAGTTTCAAGTTGATCGGACCAGGCATGGTTGACTTAGAGTGTTTACAAGGTTTTCGTAGTTTGACCTCTGTTTACCTCAGATGATCTCTAACCTCTCCACAAAACAATAGGGATCATGTACTCATTATGAGGAACATACATATCAAGTATGAACTTGATCTGACCAGGCATGTTTGACCCATCGTGTTTACAAGGAAAGCGTCACATACACACACATACGCCGTCATTACTGCATAGATTCCTTGGGGCTTTGTAAGCAAGGAATCGAAACGGTCTACAGACCTATGTTAGGGACTTAAACAGTATTACTAACAATAACATGCCTAGTAGTGGAAACCCAGAAAAAACATGGAATTTCACAAAAAAACATGGATTTCCGCGTTTCCGCGGGAGGAGCTCATGCCTGGTAACTTGTGTACACATTTATCCAAAAACACGAATATACTGAAAAAACTTCTTCTCGTGACCATAATTTGGTTCGGCTGCCTCTAGCCACATCACACCCGTCCCGTCTCTGGTTATGCTAATAAATGATCACATGAAAATATCACCCTCATATTATCTTATATTATCTAGTGGACTTGCCTTGTTGATCATGTGCAGAAACATTCAATGAGAATGACCTGTAGTAACCATATAAGACCCAAACTTCATTGAGAGGGTAAAGAAAACTGTCCATGTAGTAGTTGACAGGTCCAACTCGGTAAAGGCTGTCTCCACGCCTTGTATAGACAATAAAAGGGCTGTAATATGGTTGTTCAGACAAGAAGATGCCAGAGATCCATTTATCTCCGGAGGCGGTAACCTTCCATAGGTAAAAGGTATATTCTGTGCCATTCTCTGCACTGATAACACTATCACCGTTTCCAAGAGATATCGGACCTGAAATAACCAAAAGGAGGCATAGTTTGTTTCCCTACATCAAAATAATATTAAATTAATGAATGGTTATGAGTGCGGAAGTAAAAATATTTCATGAGTTTGAAAGATTGAACGTCCCATTCAACGAGGCGAAGCGGAGTTGAATGGAACAAGTTCAATATTTAACGAAAATGGGAAGTCATTCCTGTTCACTTGGTAGCCATACCATAACCATATAGCAGCATAGAAAACACTTTAACATCTCATCTGGAAAATATTGAAGTTTTCACTTGTTTTCACCCAAAATTGATTGAAATTAGGACTTCTCACATAGCATATGCATACTATAGTCTGGAAAGCCATTCCTATTCACTTGGTAGCCATACCATAACCATATAGCAGCATAGAAAAAACTTTAACATCTCATCTGGAAAATGTTAAAGTTTCCACTTTTGAGCCAAAATTAAATCTTTTCACCCGATATTGGCTGGAATTGGAAATGCTCACATAGTATGTGCATTTCTGTTCACTTGGTAGCCATACCTTGACCATATAGGGAAAACTTTAACATTTCATGGACCAAATATTAAAGTTTTCAATTTTGAGCCAAAAACTGCATTTTTTTCACCCAAAATTGGTTGAAATTGGAAATTCTTAGTATGTGCATTTCTGTTTACTTGGTAGCCATACCTTGACCATATGGGGGCACAGGAGAAAACTGTAACATTTCATAGACCAAATGTTGAAGTTTTCTTGATTTTTTTTCTTCTTTCGAAAACTGCATTTTTTCACCCAATATTTGTTGGAATTGGAAATTCTTACATAGTTTGTGCATCTCTGTTCACTTGGTAGCCATACCTTGACCATATAGAGGCACAGGGAAAACGTTACCATATCATGGACCAAATGTTGAAGTTTTCAATTTTTAGCCTAAAACTGCTTCTTTCACTCAAAATTTGTTGATATTGGAATTTTTTACGTAGTATGTGGAATTTCTGTTCACTTGGTAGCCATACCTTGACATATAGGGGCACAGGAAAAACTTTAACATTTATGTGGACGGACGGACAGACAGATGGACGGACAGACGAACAGACAGACCTTCAGGGTCATTACTTTGGCTCGCATGCGAGCCGAAAAAAACAAAAAAAGGTGGATTTACACCTGAAGGCTAAATAAACATTTGTCACAGCATCACTATAATTAGTTAGTTTTACTCAACTTCATGCTTAAATTTACTCATGAAAGATTACATTTACCCATCATTTATTGCAGGCGTGTGCAACCTGTTTCACCACTGGGCCACACTGTATTTCTCTGATCTGTTGACGAACCGCATCGAGGATTGACATGGGGGGTATAACAGGAGGGGCAGTGCCCAATTTTTCTCTTAGTTAATTAAAGAGTGCTTAGGTGCAAAATGGTGCTATAATTTGCAAAATTTTGACATTAACACATGGTCAAGAATTTCCCAATACTTTGTTTAATTATATTTGATTGGAGCCCAAAAAGGGACGTGCTCCTATCATGCAAATGTGGTCAAATAACATGTCAAAGGCCGCAGATAGGGCAAATTTGATATTGCTTCGCTGGCCTCAGAAACGGGGGCCGCGGGCTGTATGAGGCCTGTGGGCCGCAGGTTGCACATGCCTGATTTAGGGTGAAATAATACAGCAGGTGTGTTATTTTTACAACATGATGCATAATGTGGTAATAATATAGACCACCGTCAGTCTTTACAGACTATGTATGCAGCCATCTAAGCAACTGATATGCTGTTGAACCCACTTATGCACCTGGGTGGAGAGAGGCAATTGTGGCAAAGTGCCCTGTTTAAGAACACAAAACGGAGGAGCTGAGCAGTTCAAGGGGGATTCAAACTCGTAACCTTTTGATTTGTAGTCCGGAGCTCTACCGACTGAGCTAGCCGCCATCCCATGTAGTATTATGATGTCCCAAATGATGGGTAATGTAAATCTTTCATGAGTACACATCTAATTGAGTGAAGCTAACAATTAATGTGTTGATGTGAATAATTTATATTCACCCATTTCTGTGTGAAAACAGCTTTTTAATTTTCAAAGTGCAAGAAAAATGTCATGTAAAGATTGAAATTGTGGTGCAAACTATGCTCAGTACCTATTTTTTATTCTCGTGTCAGATTCTTGCAATGTACCTAACAAATTACTATACCTTTTTCTTCTTGTTATGCTACATTTTTCCAAGGACCTAACAGGTGAACTGTAGCCGTGGCCAAGGGGATCGAAACAGTGGCAATACACACATAAGCATCTGGAAACTGGAATAATATGTTTTGTTCTGCATGGGAGCAATTCCTATTTTGTCCATAGTATTGTGGGATGTCCATGCAGGAGGGATCCATGTGGTTTCCCCTATGCAAATCGGTCTCCAAAATTGGTCGTGCAGCGAATATCACAAACCTTTCGGCTCACTCACAGATTTGGCTGCTTGGCATAAACAAAATACTACTAGTAATTGTTTTTTTGTAATTACCTCATGAAGAAGACAATTAGTTACGAACTTGGACTCCAAACGTGGGGTCTGACACCGAGGCTCAGGGCCATGTATACTCGTTTCTGCAGTAGGTTCTGCGAGTACTCGTAAACAGGAGTCATTTGTAAGTTACTCGTTTCTTCAGTAGGTTCTGTGAGTACTCGTAAACAGGAGTCATTTGTTACTTACTCGTAACTGCGGTTGGTTCTATACAAGTACTCGTCAACAGGAGTAAGTTCTGTGAGTACTCGTAAACATAAGTCATTTGTTACTTACTCGTTTCTGGGCTAGGATCTCCGAGTACTCGTAGAGTGGATTCATCTGTTACTGACTCGTTTCTGCAGTAGGTTCTGCGAGTACTCATAAACGGGAGTCATTTGTAATTTATTCGTTTCTGCGGTAGGTTCTGCGAGTACTCAAAAACAGGAGTGATTTGTTACTTTTTTATGCGATAGGTTCTACAAGTGCTCGTAAACAGGAGTGATTTGTTACATACTCATTTCTGCAGTAGGTTCTGCGAGTACTCGTAAACATGAGTCACTTGTTATTTACTCGTTTCTGCAGTAGGTTCTACAAGTACTCCTGAACAGGACTAATTTGATACTTACTCGTTTCTGCAGTAGGTTCTACAAGTACTCCTGAGCAGGAGTGATTTGTTACTCACTCGTTTCTGCAGTAGGTTCTGCGAGTACTCGTAAACTGGAGTCATTTATTACTTACTCGTATCTGCAGTAGGTTCTGCGAGTACTCATAAACAGGAATCATTTGTTAATTACTCTTTTCTGCAGTAGATTCTCCAAGTACTCGTAAACAGGAGTGATTTGTTATTTACACATTTCTGCAGTAAGTTTTGCGAGTACTCGTAAACAGGAGTCATCTGTTACTTACTCGTTTCTGCGGTAGGTTCTACAAGTACTCGTAAACAGGAGTGATTTGTTACTCACTCGTTTCTGCAGTAGGTTCTACAAGTACTCGTAAACAGAAGTGATCTGTTACTCACTCTTTTCTGTATTAAGTTCTGCGAGTACTCGTGAACATGGGTCATCTGTTACTTACTCGTTTCTGCGGTAGGTTCTACAAGTAATCGTAAACAGGAGTGATTTGTTACTCACTCGTTTCTGCAGTAGGTTCTACAAGTATTCGTAAACAGAAGTGATTTGTTACTCACTAATTTCTGCAGTAGGTTCTGCGAGTACTCATAAAGAGGAGTGATTTGCTACTTACTCGTTCCTGCAGTAGGTTCTGCGAGTACTCGTAAACTGGAGTATATTTTGTTACTTACTCGCTTCTGCAGTAGGTTCTACAAGTACTTGTAAACAGGAGTGATCTGTTACTCACTCGTGTCTGCGGTAGGTTCTGCGAGTACTCGTAAACAGGAGTCATGTGTTACTTACTCGTTTCTGCAGTAGGTTCTCAGAGTACTCGTAAACAGGCGTCATTTGATACTTACTCGTTTCTGGGGTAGGTTCTCGCAGAGTACTCGTAAACTGGAGTCATTTGTTACTTACTCGTTCCTGCAGTAGGTTCCGTAAGTACTCGTATACTGGAGTCATTCGTTACTTACTCGTTTCTTCAGTAGATTCTGTAAGTACTTGTGGACAGGAGTGATCCGTTACTCACTCGTTTCTGCGGTAGGTTCTACGAGTACTCGTAAACATGAGTGATTTGTTACTTAATCGTTACTGCGGTAGGTTCTTCGAGTACGCGTAAACAGGAGTGATTTGTTACTTACTCTTTTCTGTACTAAGTTCTGCGAGTACTCGTGAACATGGGTCATTTGTTACTTACTCGTTTCTGCGGTAGGTTATACAAGTACTCCTCAACGGGAGTCATTTGTACTTACTCGTTTCTGTGGTAGGTTCTACAAGTACTTGTAAACATGAGTGATTTTTTACTTACTCGTTACTGCGGTAGGTTCTGCAAGTACATGTGAAGAGGAGTGATTTGCGACTTATTCGTTCCTGCAGTAGGTTCTGCGAGTACTCGTAAACTGGAGTAAATTTTGTTACTTACTCGCTTCTGCAGTAGGTTCTGCGAGTACTCGTAAACAGGAGTAATTTATTACTTATTCGTTCTTGGGGTAGGTTCTCAGAGTACTCGTAAACTGGAGTCATTTGTTACTTACTCGTTCCTGTAGTAGGTTCTGCGAGTACTCGTAAACAGGATTAATCTGTTACTCACTCGTGTCTGCGGTAGGTTTCTGCAAGTACTCGTAAACATGAGTGATTTGTTAATTACTCGTTACTGCGGTAGGTTCAGGGAGTACTCGTAAACATTAGTGATTTGTTACTTACTTTTGTTTATGTAGTAGGTTCTGCGAGTACTCGTAAACAGGAGTCATTTGTTATTTAATCGTTTCTGTGGTAGGTTCTACAAGTACTTTTAAACAGGAGTGATTTTTTACCTACTCGTAACTGCGGTAAGTTTTGACAGTACTCGTAAACAGGAGTGATTTGTTACTTACTCGTTTCTGCAGTAGGTTTTGCGAGTAATCGTAAACAGGAGTCATGTGTTACTTACTCGTTTCTGCAGTAGGTTCTCAGAGTACTCGTAAACAGGAGGCATTAGATACTTACTCATTTCTGGATTAGGTTCTCAGAGTACTCGTAAACTGGAGTCATTTATTACTTACTCGTTCCTGCAGTAGGTTCCGTAAGTACTCGTAAACTGGAGTCATTTGTTACTTACTCGTTTCTTCAGTAGATTATGTAAGTACTCGTGAACAGGAGTAATTTTTTACTTTATCGTTTCTACAGTAGGTTATACAAGTACTTGTGAACAGGAGTAATCCGTTACCCACTCATTTCTGCGGTAGGTTCTGCGAGTACTCGTAAACATGAGTGATTTGTTACTTACTCGTCACTGCGGTAGGTTCTGCGAGTAAGCGTAAACAGGGGTTTTGAGAGTACTCGTTAACAGGAGTGATTTTTTACTTACTCGTTTCTGCAGTATGTTCTGCGAGTACTGCTAAACAGGAGTCATTGTACTTACTCGTTTCTGCAGTAGGTTCTACAAGTACTTGTAAACATGAGTAATCTGTTACTAACTCGTGTCTGCGGTAGGTTCTGCAAGTACTTGTAAACATGAGTGATTCGTTACTTACTCGTTACTGCGGTATGTTCTGCCAGTACTCGTCAACAGGAGTGATTTGCTACTCACTCATTTCTGCTGTAGGTTTTGCGATTACTCATAAAAAACGGGAGTCATTTGCTACTTACTTGTTACCGCAGTAGGTTCTGCGAGTACTTGAAAACAGGAGTGATTTGTTACTTACTCGTTTCTGCAGTAGGTTATGCGAGTACTGAAAAACAGGAGTCATTTGTTACTTACTCGTTCCTGCAGTAGATTCTGCGAGTACCCGTAAACTGGAGTCATTTGTTACTTACTCGTTTCTGCAGTAGGTTATGTGAGTACTCGTAAATAAGAGTAATTTGTTACTTACTTGTTTCTGCTGTAAGTTCTGTGAGTACTCATAAACAGGAGTAAATTATTACTTACTCGTTTCTGCTGTAGGTTCTGCGAGTACTCGTAAACAGGAGTGATTTGTTACTTACTCGTTCCTGCAATAGGTTTCGTGAGTACCTGTAAGCAGGAGGGATTTGTTACTCACTCGTTTATGCAGTATATTATACAAGTACTCGTCAACAGGAGTCATTTGTTACACACTCGTTACTGCGGAGGGATTTGTTATTTGCTTGTTTCTCCATTGGGTTCTGCGAGTACTCGCAAACAGGAGTGATTTGTTACGCGCTCGTTTCTGCGGTAGGTTCTGCGAGTACTTGAAAACAGGAGTCATTTGTTACTTACTCGTTTCTGCTGTAGGTTCTGCGAGTACTCAAAAACAGGAGTCATTTGTTACTTACTCCTTACTGTGGTAGAGATTATGCGAGTACGTGTAAACAGGAGTCATTTGTTACTTACTCGTTTCTACTGTAGTTTCTGCGAGTACCTCAATTGTGCCATCTCTGTCACTGAGAGTAGTATAAGTAACCCAGATCACATCCACTGGAAGGTAAGCTTCAAAATCATCGTGATCCCTTATGAACAGGATATTCTTTCCTGGTGTTGTACCCTCGCCAATAGTAACCACGCTATATGAAGAGTTAGTGAAGCTGATCGTGAAGCGTATACCCTTTCCACCAGGACCTTGGAAGCGCCATGTTGCATTCGCTTGGGAGGGATGTTCGATGACGATATTCTCCTCAATTATATCATTTACGGCTGAATGATGAAAAAAATATGATAAAAGTTATGTACTGCCATAGAAAAACTTTTTTGTTTCTTAGAAATTAGGTTTACAAATGTGACATTTCGCTGTTTTTACCAATTCCAGAAACAGCAAAACAGTCATTTTTCCGCTTTTTCTTATTTATTCTCTCTTTTTATTCCCTTCCCCCACCATTTTTGGGGCTTTTCACTGCAAAATGTCTCTAAATTTGTGTCCTTTGTGAGAAAGTTGCATACCATCAAATACACCAGTGTAGTGGTGAGTGAACCTGTAACGAAGTAAACAACTGGAAAAGACAAATACAAATAGACATGTATTTGTGTACCTATAGGTACCACGGAGGCATGAACATCCAGGTAATGGATGAGGATGGTATCGTTAACTAGGCGATAGGGTACACGGGGAGAATTCAGCAAATCTGACTATGATTTGACCATGCCCTAGCTGGCCTTATTTTCCCCATGCGTCCCGGGGACGTGTTGGCCTAGTGGTTGAGGCATTGGACTGGCGATTCGCGGTGTGTGGGATTGAATCCTGGCTCTGATACCATGGTGCGTCCATGGGCAAGGCGCTTTATCCCGAACGCCTCACTCCACCCGGGTGAAAATAGGAACCTGCGAGATAACTTGTACAATAGCGTTAGCGCGGTAATGAAGCAGCCTGCTAGAATATCTCCCAGGGGACTGAGAGACGGCACGTTAGTGCAGAATGTTCATTGTGCACCTTGTGTGCGGGTTTG
Organism: Psolus chitonoides; assembly: GCA_027564615.1. Lineage (NCBI taxonomy): Eukaryota > Metazoa > Echinodermata > Holothuroidea > Dendrochirotida > Psolidae > Psolus > Psolus chitonoides. The sequence continues at coordinate 1,143 of JAODUJ010080968.1, read as the reverse complement.
ACAAGTTACCAGTGACCAGGGGATAAAATTGTAACTCGCTCTGAGGCCACTCTGGCAAATACACTATATAAATCGCAATCTTACCTTATCCTAGATTGCTAGATATATGTTTTTTACAATACACATGGGATGATGGCCTTGATTTCCCAGAACCCCCCGTGTTATTGAAGTTTATAAGCAGTGTATACCTACCATTTATAACCATCAGAACACTTCAAGGTCAGTAGGCTACACTTGCGCTTTAAACTGTTTTTTTTGCCCTTGAATAAACAGAATTAGTAAGATTGTGTCATGTATGGGAAGGGTTATTTAGTCCAAAGGTTCACCGGTTTAAAGGATTCACTGGTCCGAAGATTTACTAGTATTTGGCCTAGTGGATCCCCAAACTTGGATTGGTGGACCTTCGGACCACTGTGGTAAACCCTCCAACTAGTGGACCTTCGGACTGGTGAACATTTGGGCATCAGGTCTATACCGTATACAATCAATAAAATATGGCACGCTGTGTGTGATATATTGCTGCTCAAATGAGGTTTTGCATAGAACATGGGCTCTTGAAGCGTTAGTATGGTAACTCAATATTCTCACGGTCAGACATTTGCGTGTATTGATTTTGGCACGTTTCCACTCCAGCATATACAGCATTACTAGAGTGAAATGCCCATGCAGCTGGAGTGAAGCATGCTGTTGGAGTGTAATTGTGTGTGTGTTTATGTATGGGTGATGTGGCACCGACCGTGGCAATAGCCTATACCGTACTTACGACAGTCGAGTTCATCTGTCCCATTAGCACAGTCCCATATTGTGTCACATACTGCCTCGTTGTCAATAGCCGTACCGTCAAGGCAAACAAAGGTATCTAAAAGTAAAACAGCATACATTTGTATAAAATTCCAAAGAATCACTGTCTCGAGGATTTATGAACGACAATACTTACCGTCTCCGTAACCACTTACTATGAAGCGAGTAACAAACTCGCTAAGATGTTCAATAGTACAGATCAGAGGTTTGAGGATTCAGCGAGGCTGAATTATTCGTTTATTGATTCATTTACTATCCTTGTGGTAGGGTTTCTCGGGGGGGGGGGGGGGCAGTTGGTTAATTTTCTCCTGTTTTCCTCTTTAATACCAATATTTTTTTTGG
>JAODUJ010080857.1:0-11712 GCA_027564615.1 Psolus chitonoides | reverse complement strand
CGAACCATCTCAATCTACGTCTTTGTACACAATCACGGATATTTGCCAGACCCAAGCGATCTCTCAACTCCTCAGATAACTTCCTATCCTTTGATGTCCTTTAATTGGCAAAACAAATTTGTCAAAATCATTTCGCAGAATTGTTAAAATTGCGATATTTTCTTATCTCATTCTCTAGATGAACCGCATGGAATTTGATTTGTTTCTAAAACTGTATATATGTTTCTTGTTGACACTCTTCAGTCGCCGGAGGCAAGTTGGAGCGGCGGGGGCATCTTTCAGATTTTAGATTTCAACGGTTCAGAAAGCCAATTATAGCTCATCGAGGAACTTGAAGGCTATGCGTGATCATTGATAAACACCGGCGAAAGGTCACCTTCTCTTCTCGAATAGTGCCCAGAGGGTAACGAGGCAGGCGTGTACCAATTACAATACCATCATGCTCCCGGGAGTGACCGGGACCGCCATTTAACGTCCCCATCCGACGGACGTGAGTGAAACCCCTAGACTTTAGCCACTTTCCTGCTGAGAAAGGTGGTTGCAACCTGTTCGTCACCATTGTAGAACAGCCGTGCCAAAAACTAACCACGGAACCCAATGACCGAAAATAATTGCTTCCCAGTACAAGGAATCTACAAATTACGAACCCATCAACAACTGCAATACAGCCACCGAAGAGCAAATATCAAGGCGCGAGTGGGACTCGAACCCGGGCCTCGGTAGTAGAAGCGTTCATGCATTCCATTGCACTACGTTATCCACCAACGCCGTCCTGGTGGAGAGGTCTAAGGGAAAGGGGAGTGCACCTCCGAAATGTTTCAATAATACATTAACAGTCGCTCCTCATATATAACTGATGCTATATTTTGCAATCTTTTGAACAAATATGTCCTTTCACTTGGAGGCAACATTGACACCAATGGAGAAAACACCCCAAAATTGGCAAACAGATTTTTTAGGGACTAGGTCTTTAAGGCGAACACTTCCCGCCGATGGATATCAAACGAATGCATACATTTCAACTGTCTCGGTGTGACCTGGAATGTCCCCGGCTTGGGCTGTATTGTCCCAGTGTCCGGTTTGCCTAAACTAATTGTCCCGGTCTCGAGGGAAAATATTGATGTGCATTTCTCACGCAGTCACACTTTATATTAATAACAATGTTTCTCTTCGTACCTACGAAAATGTAAAATTACTGGGTCAAAACTGTTCTTCATCGGTTTATGAAGTTATCTTTGAGGTATTATAATTTCTAATTATATAATAAACTTCTTGAGATTGATATGAACCTACTCACGTACAGATCGCTAATAACATAGTTGCAATATTGTAAGCCAGAGGTATCTATCTATTTATCTATCCATCTATATATCTATATATCTATATATCTAGCCTTTTTCGCCCACGGCAGAAGGAAGGGCTCTTCATTAATTTTCTATTTCACTCTGTTCTGTGCTTCTCTTTTCCATGTAGCGCTACCATATTAGCTGATGTCATCCATTCACCTCATTGCTTTGCCTGCCTCTTCATCTGGTATATGTTCTAGGGGTCCAGTCTGTTAACTTGTGAGTCCATCTGTCATCTTGTCTTTGGTTGACGTACTCTCTCAATGTATTCTAGCCCTGGGATCTTTATAAATGGCTTCGATTATACGGATGTTCTTTCCATCACTGACTTGTCTCTAACTTGCGAGTCCATCTGTCATCTTGTCTCCCAGCCCATCTCCACTTCTTTGATTTCATTTCTTGGATAATTTCTTACTTCTGATTTTTTCCTCAAATCCTGGTTACCAACCCTATTCCTCTTTGTGATCCCAATTAGATCCTTTTCATTGCTCTCTATGTAACTCTAAGCTTTCTTTCCAGTCTTTTAGTAGTTGTCGAAGTCTCGGCTCCATGGGAGAGTCAAAAATCTGCCTCTTCAGTGTTAGTGGGAGCTCCTCGTCACGAAATATGAAGCCGAGCCTGCTAAATTTCACCCAAGCTAGTTGAATTCTTCTGTTTAATTCCTCAACTGTTTGATTTTCTAAGGAGATCTTTTTGCCCAAGTATATGTAAATGTCCCCCTCTTCTAAAAAAATCCTTGCACTGTAATGGAGAAGTCTTCCAGTTTGTTGCCCATCATTACTTCCGTCTTCTTGATGTTCATGTTGAATCCTGCCTTGTTACTTCCTTTGTTTAGTTCACGGACATTGTATGCAGTTCACGAGGCTTATGACTGAGAAGTATGATGTCATCTGCAACCTGAGATGAGTAAGGTATTCACCATCATCTACAATTCCTATTGATCGCCAGTTTAGGTTCCTGAAGACATCCTTTATGGCTGCAGTGATAGCTTCGGTGAGATCGGGTCACCTTGTCTTGCACCTTTCAGGATTCTGAAGGCCTTGGTTGTGGTACTCTCTCAGTGGATTCTAGCACTGGGATCCTTATAAATGGCTTTGATTATACGGATGTTCTTTCCATCACTGACTTGTCTCTCCAATGCATTGAGTAATGACTGATAGTACAGGCTATCAAATGCCTTCTCATAATCCACAGATCCTAGGCAGATGTTGAAGCGATACTCGTTTGATTTCTCAATGCTCTGGCTCAAGACGTGAAGATGGTCTGATGTTCTGAATGCCCATGAGAGGGTGATACACATCCCTGAGTTGCCTCTTTGAAATGACCGCCGGCAATAATTTATCTCACCTTTACGACCGTCCAGCGCTGGTCAGTGTGAGCTGGTCAATGATAAGCCAGTGCTCTGTTTTGAGAGTGACAGCTTCAAGGTCACTTGTTGTTGATATAACGTCAGAGAATGTAGCGGTCAGAACTCGTAGCGGGCAACTGTGATTGTGCGATCGTCTTGGCATGCGCTCGAAAGCCTGCTTGTTCTCATGGCTGGTTTTAAACTAGCTGCTTTTCAACCCTAGCAAGGATGACTCTTGTAAAAACTTTGTAGATGTGTGGCAACAGCCTGATCGGGGGTATAGGCTTATTTAAAACAAATCGCCGTGTCAACAAAGTTGTGCCGTTTTCGTCCTAATTTTGTCAGTTTTAGCCCGATTTAGACGGAATAAAAAGGACATCCGAGTATTCGATCTATTTTACTTCCGATTATTTACGAGGACCATGTAATGAGCACTACATATTAGGCTGAAGCTGTATGTTATTATGCGCTTGCTTGGAAATGGAGGACTATATAATTATCGTACGTACATTTTCAAGTCAGTTATGTGCAATTTACCCGGTAGATTGCGCAATATTTGAATGTTCCGGTTGCATTTTGTTGGCAGGACGTATAGGCAATTACGACCACTCAAAATGCTAGAATCCAAATATGTGATGCGATTTTCAAAAACAAGTTATGAACGTTTTTTCTTAGTTTCGACCACGGATTATGAAAGGCCACCCTTGCTTCACCTTGGAACACAACCATAACTTTTTTCTAACCCTAACCCTCATTTTGAAACAAATTTGAAAATTTCCGAGGAGTGATTTTCGCCTATACGTCCTGCAAAAAAAAATAAAGCGTCCCGGTTGCGTGGTTTTTTCCACACGCTTGAGGGCAATGACCAATAAAATTCTTGGAATTCAAATATGTGACACTTTTTTGAAACTAAGTTCTGACTACTTTTTTCCTAATTTTGACCCCAGATTATGAAAGAACATGCTCCATTACCCAAGGGGAGCCAACCTAATCCTTTTCTGAACCCTAACTCTGATTTGAAACGCATTTGTAAATTCCTGACGAATCGAAATGCCCTCGAACTTGTGAGAATAAAAAATCTCGCGTCCCGGTTTGAAGAGTCCATGTTTTGGAAATGTCCCGGTTTGAAGAGTCCAAGGGTTGGAATGTCTGCTAATGGTGGGTCGCTACCTGTAGGATCCGTAACATTTGAGAGATTCCCATCTCGTGGAATGGTCATAAATCCAGGGATAACGGTAAACGTTTGTTTGCCTCATTAGGCCCAGTCGTTACATCCAATCAGATCAAATCGGAAAGTAATATGGCCATTCCACGTTATAGGGTTGATCCGGAAGAAGCGGGCGAAGATTGGACGATCAAAGTAGCGTGGATGTACTTTGTTGCGATCGGACGTACCCACAAATGTCTATAAAATGAAACAAAAAATGAATTGTGGTAAAAAGTCAAATAAGAAGAAACAATTGTTTATTTTAGGCGGTACCGGACCGCTTACACATGCAGACATGTATTTCTCCTTGTTACTCCATATCATTTGCACTGCCACATGGTAACGCTTTCGTCAGTCGATGGTTTTAGTTATAGACATGTTAATGTTATTACAGATGTTTTAGATGATCTTTTTAGCCTAGCTAGAACGATTCCGGATAGGAAATCTTGTAGTTTCAAGCCTAACAAACAAAATGGGCACAAGATGTTATATTGTCGGTGATGGTGGAGTTCTGTATTAAACTTGTGTATGTTGCGTGCTGTTCCTGTTCAGCAGTGCTTCTACTGTCAAGGAAATATTCTTATTTTAAGGAAATATTTGTGATTTTCGAAGGAAATTAAAGGAAATTCAAGGAAATTATGAAAATGTAAAGGAAAATCTAAGGAAATAAAAGAAAAATCTAAGGAAATGGCAAACTTGATGGAATTAATGAAATTTCAAGGAAAATCTACGAAAAGTGCACATTGTATTTTGGAAATAGGCCTACGATGGGCGTCAGATTAGCGTCATTGGTCCATGAAGCTAACAAAAATAGCAATATCTTAACTGGAGAGGCAAAATATAGCGCACGGAATATTTTGTCTGGCCCGCTGCGGCAAGAATTGGACCTCGGGGCTTAATTGTGGAGTTCATTTGAGGAATTAGAATTTTGAAGTGTGGAATCACTGAAGTTCAGTGATAAATATAGGTCTAACTACTAGCTGGTGTTTGCATTGTACAGGACAGGACAGGACAAGAATACTGGACAGCTCGCAACGTTGGAACACCCGAAGTACGTAACACCCCAAGTTTCGCTAACTTTCAGAAAAGGGGAATAAAAAGACAAAACAAAGTTTGTTATGAATGTTGAGTTGTCTGAAATGAAATCTCTTGGAATTGTCTAAACATCACATTCTTCTCCGATCTCTGGCAATATTCGTGAAATATTTGATGTATACATGGATTAGGGATGAAAAATACTCATTCCAAGACTTTTTCTCTGGCAAAACGGACAAGCACCAACTTGATTTATTACTGTCATTTATGACATATAATCGCCCGTGGGCGCCTCCAAAAGATATTGATTTAATGGATGTAGTAAATGCATTGATATTGGATCCTTTTTTTTCATAGAAAATTATCTCAATTACGCAAGTTATGATCCTAATAAAGCATAAATTTGGTTGATTTGGAGCTTTTAGACCCGTTAACATGTAAATTTTATGAAAATATGTTGCGTTTCCGTGGAGATTGAGTCTCTGTTTGAAACCGACTCTACTATTTTTCTGTTATATGAGAAGCCGATGACCTTGAACACCCCAGTAAGTGACCAGCTCGCTGTCAAAGTATGGTCGTAAATTAGGACCCAAATCTGGCAATGCCCGATTTGGAGTACAGACTCATTAAGATAAACTAAGACAAGGTCAAACTCGTTTCCAGGAGCCGTCTTCTCTAGGGTAAGCCCAATAATAATTCAGAGTGTATCCCCTTCGTCGTCACTCACAACAGCTTGACCACTTTTTAAGGCTCGATAAGAAGAAGGACTGGTCCATTCTACAATTAGATAAGGATATTCGAGATTTTGTTCAGCCATCCTTTAGTATCGCCAGGCCTACGTAACTTACAAGGTATTGTCAAGTGTGGTAAGCAGGGCCGTCTTGAGAGACTGTGAGGCCCTAGGCACAATAATGTTTGCCCCCCCCCCTCGCCCATCTCCCGCCTCACTAACTCAATTTCATCGTGTTGGGATGGGGCCCTCACCAGGGGCGGCGCCGGGTTCGGGAAAGTGTGGGGATCAATTAGTTACAGAACTGTATTGCCTCGACTGATATGGGGGATGGGTCTAAGGGGAGGGGTCCCCTTCCTTTTGGATTTTTTTGGCATGGAAAATGGGCGAAACGCAAAATGGTGCTATCCTTTACTACTTCGAAGCAGATATTTGTACCTCACCCCACCCCCTACATAAATCTATGGCTAAAAGCTGTTTTAGACAATTCTAACATTTTGCCACTCTGAAAAGTGGGGGACTAGTCCCTCATCCCCCTGGCGCCTCCCCTGGCCCTCACCCCAACACGATGAAATTGAATTATTCAAGTGGAAAATTTGCGGCATTTCTTGGCAGTAAACTGCTTCATAATTGGTTGAAAGTCTTTGGTTTTGAGGATGTCACTTTCGATGCACATGAGGGAAAGCCGAATCACGGCCACGAAGGGCTCAATTGAACGTCTGAAGGTCCTGGTTCAACAATAAGTTGCATACGATGAGGCCTCTATATCACATTACCGACACTGCTATTCCACATGAATGAACTCATTTTTTCATTTTTCAGATTGAATGGCGGGATCCCAAAGGTTGCGGGGCCCTGGACAAGTACCCAGTGTGCCCATGCGATAGGACTCGTGAGTGCGGATCGTTCCAGGACCTGCTCATCTTTTCCGTTGTGTCCTCTAGTAATAGGCAACTTCACCTCGATTGCCTCTCTACACCCAGGTTCATAAATGGGTGCAACAGCCTATTCAGTTACTCGAATGGGCGATCTCAATGCATGGGTTACCATCCGGGATCTCTGTGCTTTTGGCTACGTCAGGCCGCGGGACTCGTGGGGATCCCATGCTGCACACTGATCCACCACCAGCAGTGTTGACCTTGTCTCTGCTGGGTACTGCTGGGCGGGTGGGCCCGTCACTCGGGTGGTGCGCTCAGCGTTCGGGCGGGGAATCGGGCGGTGCGCACAGAACTCAGAGGATATTGTTCCTAGGGACGGATGTACTGCATTATGCAGAATTATAGTAGCTCATGATATAAAACACCTTACTATGTCACAGAACAGTCCCTCCGGCGGGCATTTGGCCCCGACCGTGACCCGATGTGCATCGCTCGCTACACTAGATGTCGCTAATCTTTTAAAAACAAATCGCTAGGTACAACCCTGCTGGTGGAGATGGGAATAGAGGAATGGCATGCCGCATGGGCAACAGCTTATCCTCCTCGACCCTTGAACCCACGGCTCCAATTGGGGGATTTGGCGGAAGAATGATGAAAGACAGCTTAAGTTCGGGCGTATTGTCTGGCACATGCCGGCAGCGTTACGCATTAGTGCCTCTGCATCGCCTTCTCAAAATTTTCAGAATCTACTCACAGTTCCAATTTCGGCGTGGCTATGTGAATAAGGGGGGGGGGGTCGAAATGGACCCAGACGTGGGCTAAAAGGTTGGGACAAATCGCCCCAGGCGCACTCAATCAGGGTGCAGTCATTGTCGGTCCACGATGACCAGCCATAGGCTATTTATAATTACCTGTGTGCTATATAATGTCTCTCCGTCATTAGAGTAGAGGACTCGAAATGACGTCACCCAATGATTGCAGCAGCCGTCCCCACGACCTTGGAGAAGTACACCGGTCACGTGACGAGGATATCCGAACTCGACTTGTATCCACTGCTCCCTGCGAAGAAACGAGAACACCGCATAGGCTAAGTAAAGTGTTTATATTTATAAACACTGTTTTGTAAGAGATAACATACACCAAAACTATGGAACGCCAACCAGGCAAAAAGTCGTACAAGCATTTTCCATTCGTCGTACGTGCTCTCTCAATTCGTCAGTGGGGCAAGCCAGTGTAGGGTGTTCTTTCGTAGTCATCGCATTGAGTGGAGGTCCAAAGCTTTTTTTAAATTCATATTGTCTTATAAATGTCACAACAATATTTTGTTCCCTTCATACCTACTGCACGTTTGCATGTTAGGGGTCAACTAAGGTCAAATAGTACAGACGAGTAATTTGATATACTTTTTGAACATATTGGGGTATTTTTCAATTATTACCCCTGTATGGCCTGGAACATAACATTTATGTAGCCATTGTTTTTAGATATGATTTGAAAAAAAGGTTCGGACTTTCACCAATGAGACTACGAAACTCTTTATCTGGAGGGTTTTGTGGCCATTGCCGACACTGTCTCATAAGCATGATGTCAACATCTCAGCAAACTACGACGTGAAGGAATATGTGGAAGAAGCATCGATAACTAAAGAAGAAGATAGAAAGGCTCTCCAGTGGTCCTGGGTATGATGACTTCCCTATCGAACTCTTCAAAGAAGCAGTCGAAAGTATTAACAGCAGGATGTCAACAAATCTGGTATAAAAGAATTTGGCCAGAAAGATGGAAGGGATCACATCATACCAATGGTTGCTCTGGAAAGCTTTCGATCGTGGTCTCATAGCCAAACTCCCCATGTTTGGTCTTTATTCGACACTAATCAAATAATAAACTAATGATCACACTCGGCCTCCGGGATCCTAAATGAGCTTTCAGTAGAGCTTCCCGAACCAGTAGATACTATACTGAACTAAACTAATCAACTGGATTTCTGATTTCCTTTCTAACCGCTCCATTGCTGTTCGTGTTGATGGTTTTACATCCATTCCATATTCCATCAATGCAGGAGTATCTCAAGGCTCTGTATTTTCCCCATTCTGTTCCTAATTTTCATTAATGATCTCCTCGACACGATCTCTTGTCTAGTAATTTCTTTCGCGGATGATACCACTATATCATCTAGTTTCAAGCAACCTCCATCTTCCAACTGCTCCCTAACCTCTGAACAACAGCACTCTGCTGCCCTCCTTAATCACAATCTCTCTGTAGTAGCTCAATGGGGCCCTGGGGGTCAGACAACCTTGTTGCTTTCAACTGAAAGAAGACCGGGAAGCTCATCACAACTCAGAAACATGATAGAATTCTTCCTCCAGTTACACTCGACCGCACCGACCTTGATGTCCATGAGTTCATTGTTCAGCTAGGGATCCTCCCAAATCCTGACCTGAGCTGGAAATCTCATATTGCAAACATTCCTGAACGTGCCTCTCAGAAACTTGGCCTTCTCTTCCGTTCCCGTAAAGATTTTGATCCTGAACACCTGTTACATCTTTATATGGCTCAAATCCGCCCTCAAATGGAGTAGCCTAGTGCTCTCACATCTGGGGTGGTGACCCTCCTGTTATTGATGTTCTTGATAAGATCCAGTCCAAAGCCATCAGACTTATTGGAGATGACTCTCTCACTCGCTCACTTCAAACACTTGCCCATCGCAGATGTGTTGCTGCCCTTTCCATCTTCTACCGTTTGTGCGGTGCTCTGTTGAACTGAAATATATTATGCCCCCACTGTTCGTTCCTGCTCGTGCAACCCGGTCGACTCGCACCAACCATCGGTACGCTGTTTGTTCTACCTCTACTCAAATTACTCGCTCACTCACTCTTATTCTTTCGTCATTAGAACTTCATATCTCTGGAATTTTCTCCATCCTCTTGTTTCCCTCCCTCCTATAATATCCAGGCCTTTGCATCTTTTTATCAACGAGCTTTCTCTTACAACTGTTTCTTAATTTTTCCATCGCTGGGCCTAGTCACAGGGTTCACCTTTTGCCCTGCGCGCATCCTCTAGAAAAACACATATGGTACATCAATTCTGATTGTGCCCCCGTATTCACTGGCATAGGGTGAACCATGTACGGTATACTTCTGTATAGGCAGAATAACCGTATCAGAATATAGTGCATGGTTTACATGGGGGCGGGGACGGATTTAAGCCTTCTCATGCTCCTCCCGGCCATTGTCGCGAAAAATCCCCCCTGCTTAATGACACCCATCGGTTGAAGACTTAACATAATATTTGATTATTGAGTTCTTGTGGGGCCAACAGAAATATACTTTTTATATACTTTTTTAGCGAATAAAATGCTGAAGAAAGAGACTTCTGCTCCGAAACTTGGCTGGGAACTTCTTATTCCTGATGATCTCGATATCATCAACTATAAATCAAGTATTATTATTTTTTACTCCAATTGAGACTTCGAAGTAGTTTAGCGAGTTTGTGTGTTGACAAATTGTCCAAACAATTCATACCTCAGACCTTTATTGGAAAATCAAAGATTCGGTGAAACCATATAATATTCAATTTTTCGGTAGACACAGCTACTTTCCACAGGAACTAAATGCAGAATGAACAGAACAGAACTAGACAAGCATGTCCAACAAACAACATAAAGGGCAACCCGGACAAATGAATATCTCCATTTACCGGGGCAGAAATCGATCAGAATTGCCCGGTAAACAGGCTTCTTGGTTTGAAAAAAAACCCGGTAAACACACCGTATCGCCTTAGGCCTACTTTAAAATTGGGCCGGTAAAAGCGGGGGGAAATTATGCTCACTGGGAAATCATTTTATATTGTTAGGCCTATCATTTTATACCTACCCCAGTCCCACACCCGATAAATATTTTTCCGCCCGCTTCGCTCGCAGTTTTGTTACTTTTTTCCTCCAACGTGACGTCACTTGGCCGAAAGATCGGACACGAAAATACCGTTGAAAATTCTGCGCGCATGGCGGGCAATCCAGTGCATGCGGCAGTCGGAATATGTGGGCTTTAAAACCTACTCATCCAGACGGCATCATTTCACGGTGGTGAAACTTTTATAGGCTCCACAGGCTGTATCATCTTTGCGGCCGTGTATCCGATTTTGCGACTGCATATGTATTTTTTGTACAAATGGCGCGATGAAAACTTGTATTGTGTATCATCTTTCCGACCGTGTACCATCTTTCCGACCGTGTATCATCTTTGCGGCCGTGTATCATCTTTCCGACCGTGTATCATCTTTCCGGCCGTGTCTCATCTTTCCGACTGTGTATCATCTTCGCAGACGTGTCTTACCTTTTCGGAAGTGTCTCATCTTTCCGGCCGTGTATCATCTTTCCGACCGTGTATCATCTTTGCGGCTGTGTATAATCTTTCCAGACTTGTTTCATCTTTCCGGCCGTGTATCATCTTTGGGAGTCATCCGGCCGTGTATGTTCGTGGTGATTATGTACGCGCGGTTCGGTAGTTTTGTAGAAACGGCGTTCCATAGCATCGGGCTTGTAGATGTAGCACATAACTATTTTATAATTGTCGTACACCCTAATTTACAATTCGGAGAGTCGACTGGAAGCGAACTGAAACTTGTGAAAGTGAAAGTTACTCAAGTAATTTCCAACTCCAACAAGAAACTGTTGTGGTGGAACAACTTTGCTGATGAATTTAAATCACATTCATATCTATGTTCAATATGGTACTAAAGATACTGGTCGTATTTGCACGCAGTATTTTCATTCCTAAAGGCTAAAGCTAGGCTTAGAATACTGTTGTAATTATAATATACCGGTTCAGCGAGAACTCGTTCGCAGCTCATCATTCATATTTAGCCTAGGCTACAATTAGCTAGGGTCCCCACGGTACATTTGAATTTTCCCGGCATTCGCGGAACCGTTACTCCACAGACCGCGCGATCTAGTGTAAAGTGAGTCATGCAAAACCAAACAAAATTCTTCCGAAAATCGAAATAAAATCTCTCTTTAAAATAATCATGAAGTATTTCTATGATTACTTCCCCTAAATATTCAAGTTTTTCATTGTTCTGATGTGAATAAATGAGAGAATGACCTACTTTGAAACTGTATGTTGATAAATTATATTCGTCTTGTTGCGATATCTTAACACAATTTGACCGTA
>JAODUJ010080747.1:0-11714 GCA_027564615.1 Psolus chitonoides | reverse complement strand
CTACTTGAATGTACGGTCAAATATGCTTCGATTATTATTATACAGCCTAAGCCTATAATAGGCTACTTCAATGTACTATTAATATATCCGGCGAAAGAATCATCTATATTCTGAGCCAAGCTAGTCAGCGAGTATTAATAAATCAACATGATGTTATCCGAAGGACTGGATTCAAACTTTTATTAAACTGTAGACATTTTCTTTACCTTTGTGTGTCGTTTCTATGAACTCCGAATTTATTGCGGAGATGGATTTTATTTGTTGTTGTTCGTAGCCATCGATTATACTGATAGGCTACATGACAGTGTTTCCATGTTAGGATAAACATGGTATAGGCTGCAAAGTAAATTGTTGTGATGAAGTCCAGTTAGGACTTCATTCGTAAAGACTTTTAGAATGATTAATGATCATCTGAGCTAGCTGGAGAAAGGAAACCCATAACTTTGCAATGTTTTGAAGAATGTGAAACTCACATCGGATTTTGTGTACATCGATTCACCTTTGTGGAGGTAGCGCATATATACCTAAAATTGTGCTATCGCTGTATACAGCGATATTACATCGCTACATACAGGGATATCACTGTATAGAGCGATATCGCTGTATACAGCGATCTGTCCGGACTTGTATGTTGTATCTTGTAATCATTACTTCCGAAAGGTCCATTGGGGACTATACCGGAAGTTTCCAAGTGTGATCATGGTTTAGCACCGGCGATAACTCGCCTTCTCTTCTCGAATAGTGCTCAGAGTGTAACGAGGCAAGCGTACGCCAATCCTGCTCCCGGGACCGGCATTTAACGTCCCCATCCGACGGACGTGAGTGAAACCCTCAGCATTTAGCCACTTTCCTAAATGCCGTGAAAGGCTGGTGGGACTACTCAACAACGACTGCAGTACAGCCCTTTTTGAATTTTTACACTCATCAATGACTGCAGTACAGCCCTTTTTTTAAATGTCATGTAACCGAGCATGTGACATAGTTGGTAATCATGTTGTGCATCTGAGTCATCAAGGTATACTATAATCACAAGAAGTTTAGAATTTTCCTAATAAACTTGTTATTGTCCAATTAGTCAGTTACTGGCGTTACGGTTACTCAAGTTACATTTTGTATGATGAAAGTGCCTCAAATATAAGTGATAGTAAAATACATGAAAAAAATCAATAAATCTATAAGAACATCTTTGCATTAATTATACATCCTTCATCAACTTAATTAACCCCGTAAACATAAAGATAAAGCCTCATAAGGGTGTAAAAAATCATTTACAAACTGGCACATGTACTGATAGAAAATACCGAAATTTACCCAAAAATGAGTTTGTTTTAAAGAAAAATCTAATAGGAAACAAACATCAGTGAAGCTGACAGGCCACTCATATTGAAAAGCATGTTGGCTTCTCTCATTTGATACTACATTTGTCATTGTAGCACTAATAGTTATCAAAATATAGGCGATTTCCACTTTTTCCACTTTGTCATGGAATTGCCCGATAGTGAAAATGATAAAATCCACCTCCTGGACAAACTACTTTCACCAACAAAACCAGTTAGAAAACTAGTTGTTGATTTGTACTGCCCGAAATCTGCAGTACTGGTCAGTTAAATCAGTGCTACGTATGACACGTTGACCAATGAAGAATTAATTTGCATCATGGGATATGAAATTCTCATGTGGGTGTGAGCAGGGTTATAGCCAGAGAAAAGTTAGTGCGGGCTAATTTTTCGTGGACATCATTGTCTCGCTGGAACCCAGATTGCAGTTTCAAGTCTTTTATGGTTCTTTTTCATACTCTACACACTTGTGTGAGGGATTTAAACAGTATTGCTGCCATTGCCATGGCCCCAACATTTTTTTAAATAATATTTTTGTTTTTTTGTGCCGGTCGGCAGGGTGTTAATTTGCGCCCAGTGCCGGTCGGTCAGGGCTGATGCCGGCTATCGCCGACCGGCGTGGCTACACCACTGGGTGTGAGAAATGGGTCTCTTAACAGCATCAACTAGTTCTGCTTAGTGCAGTTGATCATGGGCATCATCATGGGCGTCGATCCATTTTCTAAAGTGAGGGGGACATGAACTCGCTGTCCAAAATTTTACTGTGTGAAAGTTGAAAAGTCAACAGGAACATTCTGAGTGAGGGAGACATGTCCCCCCCCCTGTCCCCTCAAATTGACACCCATGCAGTTGATGCTATTTGAAGACTCTCCATCGCCCACAAGTGAATTTCATTTCCCGGGATGCATAATGAAGACTCATTGGTCAATGTGCCATATTTGGGTTAATGTGGCAATGTGGCAGATTGGGGGGGGGGAGGATGGACCTGGAACAATATATTGTTGTTCTCCCACCCTCGATGTCTTCTTCCTCCACCATATGTTCCCCTGTACCAACTGCATACTGTAACTTTTACTGTGTGTGTGTATTTGTATATGTTGTTATTTGTCTACAGTCGGAACATCACGCCCACAGACAGACTTATATTCCATATACAATTTACCAAGGTCAGAATGTTGACATGAAATGCACCAAAATTTGTAATGAACATAAAAAAAGGTAATATACTGAGGCAGGACTCGCAAAAAGCAAAAGCAAAGTCCACTATTCAAAGCAGTAGTGTACCATTTTGGGCATTTTTTTCACTCGCTCAACTTACAGTAACAGGATAATGTATGTTTCCAGTAGTCTAGCTATGACCGGTGAACGATATACCACAAAGTAGAGTATAATCCCACACCAACATATCGAAGGATCATGGAGGGTCACATGATAGCGGTCAACTTACTCAAGTCAATTCATTGTGGAACTATGGTCGCATCAACAATGATGTGCGCATACGTCACACACACCTTAGTATGTGCCTTTTACCAGACTTGCATATGCTGTAAAGATGAAATAATTATGCCAATACATACATCACTGTAGTAGTGTACACGCGAGTATAAAAAACATGCTCTACGATTCTTCAGCATTAATGCATCAAAATTAAAAATATAAACACACAATTTAGTGTGTAAATAAGTTCTAAATCTTCGCAGTGTTTTTTTTATTTTCACGCACACCTTTTCTTCCCGTGTGCGTTCGCTATACAAATTCAGAACACGTTCGATAACAATAAATCTACTTGAGCAACGTGACCCCTATCACATAATACTCCAGCAGTACTTGCGTACATGAAATTAGGGTCAAATTCACTAACGGCACCACATACTTTGGTTGTAACTGAGGTATTAATCTTACTGAATTTATAAATTGGATTTTAAAGGCACTTTTGGCATCCAATAGTTCTGAATTGCTAAACTGCAATAGCCCAATCTGAGAATACATTAGATTTGGTAGCATATGATAATAAGATTTGTTGTATGAATATTATAAACATCAGTTGAGAGCAATAATATTTATTAGTAAAGAATTAGTTAGGGTGAGAATAATAAAACACAGATTTTAAATCTAATGTGGTCAAATTTGAAGGTGAATTAATTTAGGCACAGAGAGTGGTGAAATGCTGCTAATGCAACAATGCATATACATTATTATACACCATCTGAATTTACATCGATTATTACATATTCATTACATATTATTACATATTCATTTACTCATAGAAATAAATGAAAAATGTATTATTAAAACCTTGAACAATCACAGCCCTTAGTTATCACTTTTTACATTCCTCTATTTTTTTTAACCTATATTTCACTACGATTCATCTAGGCACATGACAGGTATTACTTTTCAAGATGAACAATTTCCAAACACTCAGTAAGATCGAAAACAAAGGGGTCTTTGTTTCATATTGATTAGAAATAATTGTATTGTGGTAAATTTCAAAAAGATGTCAACCATGCACTCCTGACCACCAACGAATTTCAGCTGTCCTTCCAAAACGGTTTTCTTTTCGGATGTTCTATCATTTTTAATAAACCCCCAATCTGAATATGAATGATTTAAAAATTAATATATATATGTTATTTTACCTACATCAGTGTTTTATATTTCTCAACACCAACAGGGATATATACTTTTCAGTCTGAAAAACATTTATCAATCAGATAGCTTATGGACATATAGCATATCTGCACAATACCCTATGCTTGATTCTAGTACTCAAGGCAGGGTGGGTACTAGGGGTCAGTTGCCCCTTGCTGTTTTGAAAAGTTGCAATTGTAGTGCAAATAACACCTTATTCAACCTATAGCCACTCACACACATGACAAAGATGTTTCCTGCTGTTATGAAACAATTACAAAAAGATGACATGCAAAATTGTAATAATTTTAATGAAATAGAGAGGAAGAAAAGTGAAACTCCATTCATAACCAATTCGTGCTAGCACCGTGAAGTCAACACCTTCAAAAATACATTTAACCCTTATCATGCGAGAGGCAAGATTACTCGCCAGAGCTAATTAAAGCATCGAGTGCACAATATTCCAGCAGTTACATAACAGGGGCACCCGTCCAGCGGTACGGAACATGCTTGAGCAACTCTGGTCGTAGCGCTAGCTGAGCTGCATGTGAACCAGTAAAGATATATGTCTGCCATTTATATGGCACCAACTGACATCAAATTTTTGTTTGAGCTAAACACCCAATAATTGACTTATTTTCAACAAATGTTGCCACTCCTGATGTAAATCAAACAGTGCAGTTATCAGATAAAAAAAATTGTAATGGAATTATTGGAAGAACTATGTAATTGAATAATGGAAGAACTACATAATTGAATTAATGGAAGAACTATGTACAGAAATCAGGCACAACTCCAGCACCAAAGACAAATTAGGAAAAATGCTTTGCAAAGTTAATGGAAATTTGATTGTAGAAACAGTTGAAGTATTTAAAACATTAATACAAACAATTCAAACGTTTTTAAAGGGACAAATATTGCTTCATGGATTCAGAATTGTAGAAAACTGTCACAATACCCATGAAAATCAGAAAGGCTAAATTTTTAGGTTTCATAATAGCCAAACCATATATGACCCTTCAAAAGTTGCCTGAACACTTGGTCTCTCATGTACATATGGTACCTTTTTTTTATCTATATAAAAGACCCATTATTGCTCTTATTTCTAAAACATTTTCAAAATGTTACATTTTACAAACATTCTATAAAAACAAGACTACTTGAAGGCATTAGACACCACTATGCAGCACCAGACAATATGAAAATCATGTTACAATAGGAATAGTGAACAACTTGTGTGTGTAGAATTTAGATGAAATTATTCTGATTACTGTTAGTTATGGAAGACTTGGAGAGAAATCAAGCACCACTTTATGGAATACCATACTACAGTAGGAATTATGAACAACTTGTGTAGTAATTGGATCAGAACCTTTCTCTAAAATAGTTATTATTTATGGAAGCGGGCAAAGTATGTAGATGGCACTTTATACAGCACCAAACAATACGAAATGCATATTGCATTAGTAATAGAGAACAACTTGTGCAGTAATAAAACAAAAAATCTTATTTGCATTATTCATGGAAGACTGCAAAGTAATTTAGAACTATGAACACCATGTACTACAGTGGGAACTACTTGTGCAGTATAAATTGAAAAAAAAAAAAATTTCTCATTGTTATTATTTATGGAAGATGGCAAAGAATGTAGAGGCCACTTTATGCACCACCAAACAATATCAAAAGCTTATTGCCTTATTATGTTAGGATGGGAGCAAACCTTGTGAAGTGATACTGTGTTATGCAGCCATTCAGAATGAAGGCCAGATATGTAGTGCATAATGCAATTACAGCAATTTGTGAAAAGTTCATATTTTCGGGTGAAAAATCTGTCATTTTCCGCACCAAATGTGGAAAATTCGTACTGGTTGGCCAGCTCTGCCCGGCACATTGAGGAATATGGCCGGGACTTTTAATTAATGCCCGATATTTATGCACTCGGGTACCCGGGTACCTGACTGGTATGAACAGTCATGTACCCAATTTCTTACCCGATGTTAAGACTACTTTATGCAGCACCACACAATATCAAAATCATGTTACAGTAAGAATGGTGAACAAATTGTGCAGTAATTGGATAAAAAACATCTTATTACTATTAGTTATGGAAAACTATTAGAGAAATTATTCACCACTTTAGAGAGCACCAAAATTATGAACATCATATTACAGTAGGGAAGTTGATTATTACTTTTTTCCCATTGTTATTATTTAAGAGAGACGGCAAAGCATGTAGATGGCACTTTAAACAGCACCAAACAATAGCAACTTGTACCGTAATTAATAAAAACAAAAATCTTATTCGAATTATTCATGGAAGACTATGCAAAGAATTCACACACCACATTATTCAGCACCAACAAATATGAACACCATACTACAGTAGGAATGTTAAACTACTTGTGCTGCAGTATTGTGTTATTAATATGGAAGACAGCAATGAATGCAGATGCCCTTAATGCAGCACCAAAAAAATATGAAAAGCATATTATGTTAGGAATGGAGGACGACTTGTGCAGTACGAAAAATTGTTCTTATTCATAGCATTCATGGAAGACTGAAAAGAATTTTGACACCACATTATTCAGCACCAACAAATATGAACACCATACCATAAAGTGGGGATACTTGAGACACCTTGGGTAACTTGAGACAATTTCTATCATTTTACCTCAAATTTGAAAAAGATCATTCAGTTTTCACCTAAAGAAAATGAAGGTGAAATAAAACTTCAAAAGTTAGATAAATTGGCTAATAGGTTGGAGAAACCCAAAATGTCCTAAGTTACCCAAGGTGTCTCAAGTATCCCCGCTTTACAGTACTACAGTAGGAATGGTAAACAACTCCTACATTGATTGGACACAAAAGAACTTTCCTTATTAGGTTAAAGATATGGAAGGCTATTTAGAGAAATGAGACACCATGTTATGCTGAACAATATGAAAGAAAACCACATCACCAAATGAATGGTGGCATCAAAGAACATTATGCCTCATGAAAGATAAGTACATGGGCACACATCCGGGGGAGAGGGAGGGGGGATATATACTCCCACTTTTTGGAGCTGCTCCCAATGACTAACATTTTCACACAGTAAATGTTTGCTGTGGGGCTCTTCCATCCCCCCACTTTTCCACCATTTTTCACACGGATGTGCGCCACTGGATAAGTGTGTATGATATGCAGTAATATGAACTGCATCAGAAACAATGGATGACAAGATACACTATATTTCATTGTGTGACGCGGTGTAACGCTGACATCACTACCGCATGGTTTATGAAGGAAATCATGATTGTCTGCGCAATTCTACACATAAATAGGTCTAGTCATATTTTCCGAAAATAATCTGTCAGTTATGCAGTCCATGCTAGTGTAGACGCTGTTCATGTTACTTCTGCACATGTGCATTACTGGGTTTGGTACACCCAAAGTTAGACCAGCTGACAAAGTTTGTTTCAGAATTTATTTTGTGACCCACTCATACGAAAATACCATCACATTAACAGTTAGTAATTAATATGACATTAGGCTTACCGCCGTTTAACGTGTAAACGTTAAACGAACGTAATATACCGTTTAACGTTTACAAATTTCCGTAAGTGAAAAACGGTGCCACTCTAAAAATAAAAAAAACATTTTTATTTTTTTCCAGCATGACCCACTTTGCGTGTGCCTTTGCTGGGTTACACGCAAACTGATTTTTGCAGTCATTTTCGGGTGCTCATTTAGAGTCATCATGACCCACTATCCGTGTACACGGTACTGAAAACAGCCGTTCAACGTTTACGAAATTAATCGCCAACAAGCAAGCCTATACGACATAACCAGTTTGAAAAACTTCCATGCAGAACGGAGGAACAAAGTGAAAATACACCAAATTTTTCCCATTCGCATGGTCATGGCGCACGTTAACGGATAGCCTGTACGAACAGAACGCCCAGTAATGAATATTGACAAGGTACTGTGACAAAAAATTCAATCAAAACTGGCTGTCCTTGACTCCATGGAAAGGAAATATCTATACTGCTGTGTAATTGGTTGTTTAGAGGAGGTCGCGTCATTTCCAACGGACTTGAGGAAATTTGAATACGAGAGAGCCGGGCGGCCACAAAGATTTAACACTTTTTTTGGCCCATAACTCAATTAGAGGTAATATAGGAGTGAAATTTATGTTGTGTTACTTTACAAAGATGAAGATGAATCTTGAGTTCCTAATAGGTTTCAAATTTTAGCAGGACAAACTCTGAGAGCTGGTTCAAATCCCAAAGATGTTAGCCTGCAAGACTCGCCTTCATTATTATTGGGCTTATCATGCCATGCTGTGCAAGCAATATATTTAAACATATCACCAGTACCCTTGTTAGGCAATGTTTCCATGCACTTTACACTTATTCAGGGAGATGTTGTATTTTGTTATTAAAATACCATAATCTGTTATTGTATGTTAATGCTAAACAGGGTCATTCATGGTACAAAGTTGAAATAATTCCTGAGACACAGGGAATTACTGACACAGAGGAAATCGATGTGACTCGGGTAGCTGATGCTCTGCCTATGTTGCACAGTCAATGTTGCATATATGCCTGTTATAATAGATTAAAAACATTCAGGTCAGTATTATCTAGAAAACAAAACCTTATCAAAGAAGGCACCATAATAGAGCACTCGTAACCCGTAACTACAAGATTTACAGAAATTACTAGTCAACAGCACATCTTCACTAGATCAAGTGGGACTTGACACTCTGCTGCATGCAGCATTGTTCCAGGAGGTGTCAGGAGTGCTGAACCACAACAGGATTGGGATGTGCACACAAAAGCTCCGGTCACCACCTGTGTTAGGTGCCTCTCTCCCTCCCTCCCCCCAACCCCCTCCTCCCTAGGCAGGTAACAGGTATATCATGAGTAATCATCTACAATTATTAGCACCTTCACAATATTGTCTCTGAATGTCTTTGTACTTGAATGTCCTTTTAAGATACAATAAACTTTTTGTTGGAATGGTGTAGTTTATGGAATGATTGCCTTTTGTTCCATCATAAATCTGCAGCTAAAGATCCCAAATTACCTCCAGTAATAAATGACGGAAGTAATTTTACTCAAGATGTACTAAAAAACATGTATAATATAAATCTTGTCTATTATTACAAACTCCCATATTACCCTCTCCTAAAATCACATCTCTGTTAGTTGCAAAGAAAAATTAGAAAGAAATTATTCTGAGAAGTCATTTTAAGATGTGGAAGTTTTTGTACAGAAACAGTTAAAAGCATTTAAAATTATTTTAAAGCAGTAATACGTACAATTTACTGAGAAAAACTTTGTTGATCAATCCGGAACAACACTTATTCAAACTATGTCAATTGTTGATAACATATTTAGCACCGCATTCTTCTACACATGATATTGTGGCTATCTCCCGTAACATAAGAAGTGCATAAGAAGTTGCAGAGTGGTGTGGAGAGGGGGGTGGGAGGCTATAAAAGTAAAATTCACTAAACTAGCCTTGAGGCCACAGAGGCAAACATCTTTGTTTACGTAACCTATTGAAGAGAGGAATGCGCTTTTTAAGCACTATGGGACCTAACTGTCAGCTGCAGGACTCAACCGTTCATATGGTCTGTCTCAGTAAAGCAGTGCACAAACTTGTGCGATACGTTACATTTCTGTCGCATGGAGATTTGAAGTGTTATTTTCAATGTGAGTGAACACACTGCATGCGATACGATACATTTTTGTCGCATGGATGCTAAAAAAGTAAACTTTCGTTGTACAACATTTTTGTCGCAACGCCACTTTTCAGGTTTGGCCAATCAATAGTGGCGAGAATTTTCATGCGGGCGTCACGTGACAGGAAGTATTTCCAGACAGAGTGAATTCTACTTTGTTTACAATGGCGTGCGATAACATGTTGTTCACTGTTAGTTTACATATATGGGCATCTCCATACCATATACGGTATGGGGATGACCATATATGTCAACTAACAGTTGACTAAAATGCAGCCTATGTAGCACCCCAGGTGGCAGCTGAACCCTTTGATCGAGAGTTGCAAGCAGTACCCCAAGGCACCATGCCTCTGTGAATTGAAGGAGAGAGGGAAGGGGCAAAGCTGAGAAGGTCCTAGGAGGATCCGGACTCACAATTGTTTGATCCGAAGTCTCAAGCCCTAACCACTCTGCTATCAGTGAAATGAAGTCAGTATCTAGAGTCTTTTTTTTCTTATTGAAGATAGCCTTGGTTTTAATTTGAACAACCCAACCCACGAATGAGTAAATTGATTACCTTTCTGGAAATGTTTGTTCCCTTCCTCCTTTGCTTCTCGGGCCTTTTCTGGATCTACATATGCTAATCTTGCTCTATCCTTTAACTTCTTTTGTGCCTAGGAACAGGAAGAACAAACAATAATGATAAAGGACCACCATTAATTGCACTGGCCTTTCAAATAAAAAGCACAAGTTCTCTAACTACTGGAAAACCCCTAGACTATGTGATGACTGCTTAATCTGCTCAATCAGATAGACCACAGGAAGGTCACTAGTTCGAGGGAAAAATCCAGACAAAAGAAAGGGGCAAAACACAACCTTTCACCCTGTAAGATACTTACTAACCTTGATCAGAAATTAGCTTTTCTATCACAGGATTCCAACCAGAATTTTAGGAAAGAGGTAGTCCAAAGTATTGCTCAAATGATAAATGGACATCGGATCGGCCAATGTTTTTTACTATCTGCAAAACCTCTCAACAGCGAAATTATTATCAAACATTCACTGATTTTTAACAATGTTCACATCGCATTTAACTTTTTGTTGAGCCTATTTCACAGGAAACAAGAACAAGCACAACTCGTATAAGCTGGTCCAGATAAAGTTGATATGAGGGGCAGTAGAATCTGGGGAGCACAGTTCTGAACGTACACTGAACATGGCCTGGGCTTTGGTCTTGGAGTGGAGGTACAGATAATGACCCTCCACAACCTATCATCTGCAATCAGCTGGTGTTCTTTTCTATTGAATGGACCGATTTTACTTCCAGTGTGATTACTCTAAATTAATTATCATAGTCACATTTACCACCACTCACACATAATGGGCCTATTGCATAAAGTTCATCACAACCAATAAGTAATGGCAACACTGACCGTCACGTGACTTAAAACGGCAGCTAAAACAGTGTGACGGAAAGAAAAAGAGAAATATACTATGTAGGCTTGTTCCCTTCCGGACCAGCAAAAATAAATAATCTCATCAATTTGGCAAAAACTAACGTGGATAAAAAAGCAATCGTTGAAAGCATTGTAATCCAATATACCTGGTTTCCGGTTAAATATTGGAAACAATGAAAGCATTATGGGACATTCATAATTTTCAATAAAAAACAAACCCCCAAAAACATTGGATTGGATCGGACATCGGCCGATATTGTGACATAGAATCGGCTAATGTTTTTTACTATCAGCAAAACAGTGGATCGGCGAATTGGATCGGCAAGAAAAGTCATATTGCTTGAGCCCTAGCCTAAGGGCTTAACCTCATAGACCATGTCTGGTTCGTATGTGACGCCAGCTCTTCCCCCGGCCACAACACGCTCGAAACTGTGAGTAGCGAAGGGATGCATCTAACAGGGATATGCAGGCCGCTGAGGCGTGACGCTACGGGAATGTCACAAACAATAGGGGCTGTCTTAAAGGTCAAGCGACATGTAGAACTGACTTTCATTAATTTAAAATGTAATAGTTAGAACA
>JAODUJ010080636.1:0-11716 GCA_027564615.1 Psolus chitonoides | reverse complement strand
TGAGTCTCACTGTGAGATATAAAAATGTCCACATATTATATAGAAGAAAGTGCACCAAAACGAGTCAATATTCTCGAAAAGGGCGGTTAAACTGTCGGTCTTTAAGTCGCAAAATTATTTTGGAATATGTAGTAACATTGTCAACTCTATGGTACTCAAAACAAAGGAGAAAAAATGGAAATGAAGTGCCACAATCGCGCGCGAAGCTCACAAAAACATGTTTATCTTCACTTTTTCGTTTTGGGGGTTGAGGGAGGCTTCTGTCTGCGTGATTATGCTAAGCGGCAAAGCTAGGCTTATGCAGGGAAATGCTAAAGAGTTTACATTTTCACGGAATGACTTATAATTTGATTTCCCGTGACATATTTTCTCCCATACTAAGGCAAATTTGGAATTCCAATCTCGTTTATTGAGCTTCAATTTGGGGGTGCAAAGGTGCACAGACTATTGTATTTGTATCAAAGAAAAGTCGATTCACATTACACTCTATTATAACTTAAATCTTAGTAACGAAATGTTATTAAAATATATAATTTCGCCATATTACGAGTTGGAAAGCAGAATAAAATTGTGTAAAATGTTAATGAAATAAATAAATGTATATACAAGTTCGGAACTTGAAGAAAGCGAGTAAGCTTTAGGTAAGCAGCAGTCCATCTTTTTTAAATAACCTCTCAAATTATGATTCCACTAATTTGGTTTCCTGTACGACATCAATATTTTTCACGCACACGAAGGCAAAATTATTTGGAAGGTAAATCTCGTTTAATAAACCGTCTTAGTCATACTAACGCAAAGACAAACAACACCACAGTTTGCACTGGCAACAGCGAAGCACACGAGCGCTCCCAAAACTTCCTCCTGAAAAGTCTACCAGTTTTTGAAAAATTGGTCCAGTGCATCCCGTGATTGACGAACTCGCTGTAGATTTCGCTTTACCGTACTGGCGCGAAAGTTAACTCGTGAACAACGTCTGTGATGTGCAAATGACTGATGCCGTACTGTGGCCTCCCGCTTTCTGAAAATACGACGTACGACGTCTGAAATTCCACCGATATAAACTGCCTCCTTGCCCCGTTTGCCGCATTTCCACCGGGCAAGCACGTTACCACATGGTAAGATGATACCTAGGAACAAAACAAATATCCGATTAGCGATCCTTTCGCCACCCAATGACGGAATGTCCCTGTAGGAAAAATACTCGTTAGAACCTGCCACCCTAAAAAAGACCACCAGATTGTTTGCGAGACAAACCGAAGATACACAACCAAGAAGTATTGTGTGTTCGTCGGACCTCGCGTCCGCTCTGAAATACTTTCCCCTCGCTGTTTGCATAGGCTATACCCTATACAAGACAATGCCTCCTAATTAAAAAGCATTTACCCATGAAACTCACTGCACCTTTGTACACGGTCTTTACACCCGGGAAAAAATCCCCCCCCCCTCTCCCGGTTGGGAACGTAAAAGTGTTGTGGCGCTTCATGAACTGTTATATGCCCTCCAGTGTCATAACATGCACACGCCTGCACTACTGTGCAAATAAAGCTCCTGCGCCAAGGGAAAAGGCTCCCCACCTGAGGGAAACACAACCTTTAGGCAAGGTCTCGTGCAAACAAGGCTCCCGTCCAAAGGTAAATTAGGTTAACCACCCGAGGGAAACACTACCTTTAGGCAAGGTTCCGCGCCTCAGGAAACACCCGCAAACGATCACAAGTTTTAGCTCCAATGACCCGCCGTGGACACTGGCCCAATTGCTATCGGCTAAGACACCGCCCGTAAATAACCAAAGCTTGGGATAGATACATCCTGTCCAATTATTGCTCGATGCAAAGCCCAACAGTTAGGGATAACGCAAACGTGCAAAGCTCAACGTTGCTGCACACCATGCAATCATATAACCCATGTTGTTAACGTTAACATGCTTTGCAACTATGCATCAGACCATGGCCTGTATTGTCATACATGAGCTCCCGTAACAAAGATTATACTGTACCATACCAAGGTTTCCACGCCAACGAAAATACCGAACCCTTTACCGAGGTTCCCGTATCAAGGGAAGCATTGTACCAACAAATAAGGTTCCCACACCTAGGGAAAAACCATCCCAACTCTGTACCTCTTACCCAAAACTGTTGTACAAAGGCTACTGTACAAAGGCTCCGACCAAAGGCTCCCGTACTAGGCTCCTGTACCGAGGTTCCCGTACCTATAGTCTCCCGTAGCCAGGCTTTCTTGCCTACACTCCCGTACCAAGGGTAACACTGAATTGCTTAACAAGGTCAACACACCAGGGGATACCCTCACCCAATACTGCCTTGAATCAAGGTTCCCGCGGAGAAACCGACACTTTTGAACAAGGTTCTCACGCCAAAAGGAAATGATATATCCAACCAAGGTTTCTATCTCAATGGAAACGCTTTAAAATGTCCGTACCGTGGGAAAATGTACCGAAGTCTCTGTGCTAAGGGAAACACTTCCTATAATAGAGGTTCCCGCACAAGGGAAACACTACTAATAAATAAGGCTCCCGTGCCAAGGGTACACGTATCTTTGGACAAGTTCCATGTCCGAGGGAAACCCTATACCTTTTAACTAAGGTTCTCCCATCGAGTGAAACGTACCCGCCGTCAGGGTATATAAACTACTAAAAATATATACTTCAATCGCTTGCCAACATCTCCAATAGTACCGTACTTATCGGCTGATTTAAAACAATCTATTTCACACCAGTAGGACCAATAGCTCTAACTAATAATTGCACGGCTTAGCCAATTGTGCTAGTGAGTAACGTCGTGCACCAATTACTCTATACCCTGCAATCCGGCTTCGAATTGCTAAATTGCCCAACAACCTCTGCTTACTCCTGTGAATAATAACAGCTAAATTAAACACGAAATTCCGATAACGAAATACCGATACCAACGCGGCCCAGAGCGAAATACAACGGAGCCCTGCGCCTGCGACAAAACTAACAAATGCTAGCCCTATCTCTACCGCCTCGACCAAGAAAGCAACCAATGCTAGAAAGCCATCCGCGCACCACGACAACGGAACAAACAGAAAAAATGGCATACGTTGCTAAGAGCAAATGCTGCTAATAAAACCACTAGCTAACGAACCTACCAGATGTGGCTCTTGCGTCCACCCTAAATATATAGACGATGCTTGCACTGCTACCTCGAGCAGCCACTGAAACGGACCAACACAGAGTTGCCTCAACGCTCCCAATCAGCGCTATCTAACACTGGACAAAAGCGCCAGTGAGAAGCAAATAATACGACCCCGGCAAATCGAAACAACCTGGAACCTGGTTTCCGATTCCCAGAAAAACGGCTATCCTGACACCAACAATCGACCAACAAATGTGAACCCGGCGCTAAAACAAACCATACTCCTACCACATAGAAAAATAGGACCCCTACATAGCGGTATGGCAAATCCAAAACAGAAATACCGCAATATACACCGGCTACGCTAGTGCCTCTGCAACACCCAAGCAACAGGAATAATACCTGGCCTAATACACACACATTGATAACCTAATATGCAAAAGAGCACACACCTATCCATGGGGTGGGGGTGTGCAAACTATACAGCCCACCCCACTACCACGCAGCAAACTATGTATATTGGGAGCAATCCTCTGGCGACTACTGCACCCAACAATGTAGTCCTCCTGGACCGAATACGGCCCAATTACAAAGGCGAAAAATAAAACAATGCATATGGAAGTAGGCTACTAACTACCGTACCGAAAGTGAACTCCCCTACCGTAGGCCTACTCTCCTCCGCCAGTAAAAACAAACCGTACGGAAAGTACGACTTCGTATTGACAATGAAATGGGTCTATAACCCCAGCGTCATGCCCATGCATCGTGCTGGAAAGCACCTGCACAAATAGACCTATAAAAGACATATGCAAAACAAGGGTGGTGGACGCACCCCCCCCCCGATTTCCTTGAATTATGGCCTGAAATATTCCCAAAATGCGTACATTTGCTTGAAATTGTCAGATACAAACATGGGGGCAAATCTACAGACAACCCTATTTTTCCGGTGCTTCGCATCTCTGGCACCTACCGGTCTAACAATTCCCCCTTGAGGAAATCCTGGCTACGCCCATGTAAGGGCGTACCAGCACGCAAACTAAACGCCTTTTGCGTAGGCCTACCCAAATCCTAATCCAGTAAACACGCTGAGCGACTACCGTAGCCACTACACTACCACCTCCTGTGTTCCGTTACAACAGTAACAATTCACACAGGCAAATATCCCCTTTACCAACGTGAAAGAGGATGAGCCTATATACAAATAATAATGATAAAGAATCACTTATCTTGAGCGTATAGGCCATGCCTCTGGGGACCTGCTCTGCTTCTTCATCGTATTACTATTGAAAAACTAGATGATACTCCCGTCAGTCCAGTTCCGTATTACTAGGTACTTCTCTTCACGAATCCCTTTCTTGGAATCTGAATATAACTCGACACATCACAACACTGTAGCAACTGCTAAATGACAAAGCACTACATATTCGACATCCAGATTAGCTGCTCCATTGTATAGGCGAAAACGATAATAGAAAAGGCATGTGTCCTGAAAAGAGTGCTCGCTAGAACTGATTCATAATCACTCTTCCCCTCCACTCGACACCTCTGTTACCTAATCCCCCGGCATTCGCTATGCGATGCCCGAATAGCCTAAGACAATAATTTCCCGCTATACTGCGAAGCGCGGGAAATAACTATTCCTCGGTGAGCCATAATTGGCTTCCTAAACCGTGGATTTCTAAACTCTGAACTCTGTTAGACGAAAAACCACAACGTTCCAAAACATTGTCATGATGCTGGTACTATGTTTTCGTATACGTAATATAAATATTTTATTTTACAAATTTGATTTGATTTGATTTGATTTATTTTGTTTCTTCACGTGCATATATACAATGTGAAAGGGAGTCTCCTAAAAAGCGCAAATCGGCTTAAAAAAGTAGGAGACTCCTTGTGAAAAGAAAGGAAAAAGAAAAATATTTACATATATATATATATAAAATATATCACAAAATATATCAAGGATAGATCGACAATACTATTTAAATTAGTAATCTGATATTATGTCTTGAATCAAATGACTCCACACATACCGTAACGCCACACAATAGTTGACGAAACATTCTTGCACCTGTTATTTTACATTTAGGCCTATAATTAATGGTTGCTGGAACTTGAGCTATACGGTATCTCTGCGGAGCTAGATGAAAAAAAGTTACAACAAATAAACCTATTCCAATTTATAAAGTTATTCCAAGAATTAGAAATAGCGATGCATTTCGACATAATTATAAAAAACAAAAAACCCGCGGCGGTTTATTGACTAACAATTCGATAAAAGTCAAGGTTCGTAACGATTACCTTTTCTCAAAAATATAGGCTGAAAGCCAAACAGACGTGCAGACCGTGTGCTTAAACAAAAAATATATTATTGTATCACCCATACCCGTTACTGCGCGAGAATTATTTTACTGGCAAACTATCTCTATATTTCTACAAAAGATGAAAACACAAATTATAAATGTTTGTTTTGGATGATATGCCTGTGGAATAATCCTACTGTTGGATATTCATCTCTCTAACAGTTTGGTGATTTCTTAAAATATTAGTTGTGTATTGATATCGGTGATCTATAAGAGAAAGTTTTACATCAAAAGGTGAAAGTAGAATCGGTCATGTGTGCTATATGGGAACCGTTCTGTGTGAGCCAAAGCGTTGTTTACCGGTCATTATTTTTTTCTCAGATGTTCAAATTGTTTTAGGAAAACGATAAAAACTCACGTGAATATTAGACCTACATCTAACCTCGATGAACATATAATTTCTGCTGGGAATCCTTTCGAAGACGGTTCAATATATTACGGCATGGAAGTGATGATGCTTGCATCACATTCACTACCACTGGTATCAGCTACTGTTACGATGACGTCATCAGATGAAGAATCATTCTGGTTGGGAGCTCCTCAATTTATACGGTGTCTTTGTATGACCATTACTGGAATGCTATGTATCGTCTTCAACAGCCTTAATTTCATTATCCTGAGAAGGGCGCCACATTCGTTCGGTGAGACGACTTCTTTAATTCTAATATCGATGGCGATAACTGATATCTGTGCAGGTTTTTCTATAATCATAGTCGATAATATCGAGAACTTTTCGGACATTCCTATAAAGTACTCATTATTCTGCTCCGTCGCGTATCCTTTAAAAGCTTTCTTCGTCTTCTATTCACTCTCCCTGCTAGGAGTGTTAAACCTGGACCGAATTATCCTAGTTAAACGACCGTTGCGGTATTTCATACTCGTCACCCGATCTCGTATCCTTGTGATAATAACTATGGCCTCGATTATACCTCTCATTATAGCGATATACTCGTCCACGACCACCTTCAAACTCAGAAATCGTTACTGTGCTGTAAAGTCGAAAAATGGAACTACTTCAGTGGATGTCATAGCTTCGATTGTGGCCCTTTTTATCTTGGCTGACGTCATATTTATCACCTATGTGAATATTCATCTTCTCTACACCGCGTGTCGTCACCGATCCAGGATGATAGCTTCCGTTTTGCCAACAAGAAATGTGGAAGAACATTCGGGAACTTGCATGAAGGAATCAAGAAACCTTGCTGACATCGAAACACCAGACATAGAAATTGTCCCCGCAAAACAAACTCGCAACAATGAACGGAACTCGATTGATTTGAAGGGACTGAGGACAGTTCTTGCTGTTACTGTTACCTTGTACCTAGCGGTACTACCGTTTATTCTGAGAGTAATCCTTATTATAATACATGATAACTATGTGTCTGACCCCTGGTTTGAATTCTTCGGGTACTTCGGTGGATACAGCAACAGCTGGTGGAATCCGATAACATATCTGTTATTAAACTCTTCATATAGAAATACAGCTAAAAGGATGTTCAGAAGATTGTAATCTAGGAGTCATACAACCTATACCATGCGTAACCATTTATGGTGAATCCTTGTTATAATACATGCTAACTATGTGTCTGACCCATGGTTCGAATTCTTTGGGTACTTTGGTGGATATAGCAATAGTTGGTGGAATCCGATAACATATCTGTTGTTAAACTCTTCTCATAGAAATACAGCTAAAAGGATGTTTGAAAGATTATAGTTTAATTATACTTAACAGTAGCATCCTTTCTTTTAAGTGTACTCCTTGTTATGATAAGTATGTGTCTGACCCCTTGTTCGTTATTCTGTGGGTATTTCGGTGGATATAGCAATAGGCTAGCTGGTGGAATCCGATAGCATATCTGTTATTAAACTCTTCTTTTAGAAATACAGCTAAAATGATGTTCAGAAGATTACAGTCTTCAATTCATAATCTCTATTGACCATGGGTCAATTATCAAAATTCCTTCTAGTTTTTAATTGATGTGATCCAGTTTTGGGGCAACCTAATATCTTCACAATATATTACTTAGCACTCCAGAAGACCAAAACAGATTTGTTCCACTAAAATATTAATGTGTTTTTTAACCAATGGGCCCATTTAATTCCAGGTAATGTAGGGCGCCCTCTATGCGGAAAAATCCTGTTGAAATTGGAGATTTTATCTAAGTAATTTAAACTGATGTGATGTTTTAAATGTTATTCATGAATCACCAACTGATATTTAGACCTTAAGTCTTTGTATTTAGCATAAAAATTCGTTAATAGTAACAAATGTTCTAATCTTGAAGACTGTTTGTCTTTAAAACATGTGCGGTGAGATAGGGTCACGATTGATTACTTGATATGAACATATCTGCCCTCCAAACCAAGTTTAGATAATATGTACCAATCATGTTGCATTAGAATTATATCATAAATGGATATAAATATGAACTGTAAAACAATACTTAACTAATTGTACTATTGATAGGCTAAATAGAAACAGAATGGGAAGGGGAGGGGGGGGGGGGGGGGGGTTTCCCACATAAAAATCTGGAGACCCAAAAAAATAGTTCTAGATTTTATGCTAATATTCAAGCAAGACATTTGGGCTCCGAACTCCAAAACATATTTTGAATAGGTATAGAGAATACAAATGAAATACATCTAGGTCAGTGGTGGTACCACTACACCTTTAGCATATTATCTTTACTGACATTGCTATTCCCATATTTTCAAGTTATAAGATTAGTTGAAATATCACAGTAAACGTTCATATACTGCGTCATCTGAAACCTACTAATTTTTCATTTTCCTACAGGTGGGGGGGGGGGGGGGCCCAGATACATCCTCTACTTTAAACACACTCTCCTGATAGCCTCATGATCGCGCAATGCGCTTCATATGCTTACTGTGGAATGCGTGCAACCATACCTCTATAATCGAACGAAAGCTCATTATACGCTATAGTAAAATTATGCTCCATAGTAAAAACAAATGAAATATTCAGGGGCCTCTTCTGTTTTTGGGGCCCCTACTAGGGCAGACTGGCCCACCGGAAAGCCGATAAATTTCCAGGGGCTCCGCCTATATCGGGCCCCTCCACATGCTATTTGGGCCCTTCATATGCCCGGCGACAAGTTGTATTCCAGTCTGCCTCTGGCCCCTACAATCCATCCCGATGGCATATTTCAATTCATTTGGTTCTTTAATTGGATCAGGATCAACAGTTAACTGAAAAGAATGAACAAGTAAATAAATAAACAAATTGTGCCCGAAAAGGCCCCAAAAAAGTGAGCAAAATACTTAGATTGCAGGAGCTTCCAGGGGCTCCGCCTCTGGGCCTCCACCAGGGGGAACATGATGCCCCTTGCCGAAACTTACGCCACTGATTTGTTATTACATACTATTCTTTTTTTTTTCTGAAAATTAATAATTTCCTAGTCAGCACATTTATGTGGGCTCTAGAGTGTATTGGTAATATTGCTATACGTGGGTACCTTCACTCGACCCAGGTGGGAATTCCCTATTAAACCCACGTTGTTTTTGGCCCACACACGTGTTAGCCTACAATGGATACAGGCGGGTCCCATATATGTCTTTCATGGGTTAGTTATAGTGGGTTAGGTGAGGGTCTCATATAGGTCATAAATGGCCACATCTCGGATGCCCTCATATGGTTAAAGCTCACTGCATGAAGCACTTGCACTGGGAGTTAACTGGGTGACCCCATTGAACACACATGGTTTTGGCCGTGGATGAGATGTTGGCCCCATGTGCGGAATAAGAGTGGGTCCTAAATAGGTCCAATACTATGGGCTAAAGTGAGCGGTTTAATTGTAGGTCCCATAGAGGTAACCCTCAAAAAGATTATGATGGGACCAATCTTGGTCCAATGTGGTATATCTGACCTCATACCCGACGTAAGCACTGGGTACGAACTGGCCAACCTCTTTTGTACCCTATGGTTCCAACGGCGGTAGACATGTTGGCCCTATTATGTGTCAGCTGTGTGGGGTAACGGTAGATCTTATATAGGTCCTATCATAGGCGTTGGACACGGGAAGGGCTCCAATTTTCATGCGAAATAGGCCACAAGTGATGCCTGTTCAGACCCGCCAACATACATGTCCTTCCAACAGTGGAATGAGACGATTTGAGACCACTATATAATGCACCAAATCGCTTAGCCTCAACATGGAGCGTTAGTTGCCCCTGTAACTCCAATATTGACAGGAAATCGCCGTCCCAGTTCGCATAAGCGTCTATACCTCAACTCCTTTAGACACCTTCCCGGGGTCTAAATCTAACGATACTGACTTTGTGCCCCCCCCCCCCACTTCACAAATGGTCCGACGCCGATGGTTCGTATACGTGGTAAGGCCTAGTCAGCTATTTGTGTTTCACATGAGGCTCCAACATGGGCAACCCTCAAAGGAATATGAAGGACATATGTTCTCCCAATATCGAGTATTTAGTGCCCTATAGAGGAAAACATGCACCTTCGGTCCACTGTGGTAGGCCTCTGTTGATTAGGTCACAATTTAAGCTACCTTTATGAGACGCACGTGTTTTTGTACATGTGGCTCATCAGCTCATGTTAGCTCCAAATGTGTTTGCCCATCAGATCAAGCCTATTATGGATAAACGCACCGTGACATAAATGAGTAACGGATCGGATGATTTGGATTTGACACTCTCGGGAATTTAAAAAAGTGATTTTTACAGTAGGCCCGAGTCTTTAAAATCGCGGTCCACGTCACCTGAACCACTTCTGTCGATCCTTATTTTAGTTTTCATCCAAACAGTGAAACATCGGGAGCTAAAATGGAAATTGACTCCGTGGAAGAAAGGCTTCTGGAAAATCAGGAGACCGGGAATGAATTGACAAATTGGAAAACTTCATGGAGCGTAGCCAGAGATTTGCCATGGGGTGTGTTATGGTTTATGGGTCCCGAGAGAGCGGCCCAAGGGGACGGGTTCCCCTTACCTTTGGCGAAAATATAACATTTAAAGATCCAGATGCAAAATGGTGCAATGTTCGATTTTGTGGCTCAAATGGTAATAAATATTGACTGATATAGGCCTACTAATGATTTTCTGGCATTACTTTTTTTCGCGCTTGGGTCATGGGAGGAGTTTGAATCCCCGGAACTACCATCGTGGCTACGCGCCTGAGCGTGAAGCGCGCAAAAAATTGACCTTCCATGGCTGATTTTCGGTTTACGGGAACGACACATTTTGCACATGCGACAAGCGACACCACATGAAAAATACGTAATTCAATCACTACTGTTATTTTGGGCTTGGGGTAATTCAGATCTTTGAAGAAATTTTAATACCGATATTGAATCAGCCGACATGTGTTTGATAATTGTTCATGGATATTGTAGATTCCCAGATAGCAGCCTACGGCATGATTGACAGGCCTAGTGAAGTCATTACATTCGAAATGTGTCAAAGCATGGTCGGGGAATTTGATATTGTGTCCCATTATCTGAAAACGTGGGGAAGATGTTCCCCTGCCCCCTCCTCATGACTGAGGCCCATGATGCACACTACGTATGACTGTGAACGTTGGACTCGTATGTTTTGAAAGCATGAAGTACCCAAAAGACAGTGACGATTTCATCAAAATTTGGTATTTGACCACATGACTTCTGGCACCCACATCCCCAACCCCTCTCGAGGCGCTTAGGCTATGCCACGCCCACCTACTTGCAAGGCACTTATTTATGGAATATACACACTAAATATGAACTTGATTGGACTAGGCGTGGTCTACTCCTCATCTTTCGTTGAGTACAGAATATCCAGATATAGGCCTACAGCCTTTTCAGTATTTCGTGGAACTGTTCCCTGTACAAATATTGCCATTGAGTAATTGTGCTGCAGTGTTTTTGTTAAAATCTTCACAGAGCCCGGTTTTCGCCGGAGGAACAAAACGGTCTTATACCAATACCAACCTGAGGAAACATATATCAAAACATCTCCGTGCCCCCAAACTGGACTACATTTTTTCAAAGATATGAGCATTTGGCCAATGGAGGCTTCGCACTTGTGCCTGAAAATTCCCAGAACTGCTATCAAAACGAACAGATAAAGGTAAAGCTATCTAAAGCTTGCCTGAAAAGTCCGAATAAGAGCGTATAATCTGCCCGATTGGGGTGTGTGTGCATTGTGCAGCCCCCCCCCCCCCCCCCCCCCACCCCGGGCGCCTATGGCAATAGCTGGTGGAATCCGATGAGATATCTGTTATTGACCCCC
>JAODUJ010080525.1:0-11718 GCA_027564615.1 Psolus chitonoides | reverse complement strand
GGTTGGATAATTTCCCAGCCTTCTCGTGTCGATTAGCTCTTTTCTAAGAGTTATCCATCTCCCTCTTCGTGTCAATCTTCTCACATATCTCGTAGATCATTCGGCGCCAATCCGGCATGCTATGAACTGTATTCTTCCAGGTCCGTATCACATCACCACGCTTTAGGATATCCGTCATCGTGTCTTTGACCCTAAGATAAGGCCAGCCAACTTTTCGGGACCCTTCAGAGAACAGAAGTGCTCTACTGGTCTTTCATCAGGCATTCTAACAACATGCCCCAACCAACGGAGTCTGTTTCTTAGCTGTTATATACAAAGGGCCATAAAAAGGGTGGCAGACTGGCGCAGTGGATTGAGTGTTCAGCTTGCACGAAAAAGTCCCGGGTTCCAGTCCCGC
The DNA here is from genome assembly GCA_027564615.1 of Psolus chitonoides. Taxonomy (NCBI): domain Eukaryota; kingdom Metazoa; phylum Echinodermata; class Holothuroidea; order Dendrochirotida; family Psolidae; genus Psolus; species Psolus chitonoides. The sequence goes on along the minus strand of JAODUJ010080525.1, from coordinate 11,321 downwards.
TCGGTGTCTGCTTGCTCGGCAAAAAGCGGTACGGCAGTTGTTGATGGTTTCGCAAATTTCTGGTTTCGTAAAAACTAATACCATACTGCAGTTCATGATGGTTTCGTTGTAGTGGGAGGCATTGGATTCGTTGGTTAGGTTTGGCACGGCTGTCATACAGTGGTGATGGTCAGGTTGCTACAACCTCTCTCACTCACGTCCATCGGATGGGGACGTGACATGGCGGTCCCGGAAGCAGGATGAAATTATATGGTTACATGCCTGCCTCGTCACCCTCTGAACACTGTTCGAAATAAGAAGGCGAGCTATCGCCGGTGTTCATCCATGATCACGCTTGGCTCCAGGATTCCTCGATAGGCTATAGTTGGCTTCCTGAACCCGTAGAAAACTAAACTGAACTAAACTTTATCTGCAACTTTGTAAGGCATGATAATTGTCATTTCCGGCGATCTAGGGGGTATATCAGCCAAAACAATCTTTCTACTACACGCGCTAACCCATGGTGGCGCTTCGCTTGGATAGGTTCAAGGAATTTTATTTTCAAAACTTTGCGAGCGTAGTGCCTAGGGCATACGAAACACTTATAAGAGTACATCATCCTAGTTGGAGTATGGCGCACACATGAGATCTGCTGAAGCACATAATGTGGCAGTAGGTGCCAATGTTGAAGTCTTTGGTATGGTGCGGTTTCTATAGCCAAACGTCAGACCTCCAGACTAGAGCTAAGCCGATGATCAACCACGTGATTCGCAATAGTGTGGTCGCGATCCGCCTAATAAATTTATTTAAATTAAATACACACTTGCAAAATAGATGATGCAAGATCCACAATGGAGTTAATTCTTCATTGCCATTGTATTGCCCGCCAAACATACAAGAGTATTGACTTGTGAGGATATCACCTTTGTGCTAGTACTACAACTGAGGACTGTTGCACAGTATCATACGATACCATACCATACATATAAGCACTGCTAAAACTAAAAGTAAGTAACAAGCATGATTGACTTTGGTATTTTGGGGTTAGGCCGATATCAAATCGATCGGCAAACAAGTCAGCCCTCATTCACAAAAATCTGAGAATCAGGGCTCTAACCACTTCACGGCAAAGTCTTTGTAAAATTGTATCATTATAATTTGGTATTCTGTCCAATGTTCACTCACCACACTGTTGTAAATGTGTTAAATCTCTGCATCCTTTAATCAATCCAAACTCGTCATGATCGAGCGTACAAAGGTTTGCTCTGCTGGTACAGGCACCGTTCTTGCATTGGATGCGCATGATATCACAGCTGAAATTTGACTTTAAGTAATCTGAGAATAAGAGTCGAGATAAGACAATTGGACAAAGTAATGATGTAAAAGCCCATTGTGGCCACTCCGACTGCAAGGAAAATATAGGCTATACGTGGCAGGACACAAGTATTATAAAGCAACACAACACTCATGTTACGACACCTATCAAGTGAGTATTGACATTTGGGATGTGTAAGACGGGATGTGGGATGAGAAGAATGATAGGAAAGTTTGGCAAAATAGCTGAACATGCTATCACATATTTTACACATTACCTGACGAAAGTACAGTCAATTGTGATTGCATATGGATTTTCCAGTTTATTCATTGCACACATGTTTAAATGAATCTGTCTATATCACATATCAAGAATTATGAATAAATCATAAAATAAATATTTCAAAACACAGCCAATATGCACGTTCATGAAATATCTATAAAATAACTTAAAATGTTAGGTTCTCCTCAAATGCATTTTGGGAGTATTTACGTGCATTGTGAAAAACATATAACTTAACTAGCAACTCCCAGATGCATATAAGTAGCGTAATATATTTGAAATTTGACACCAATCGGGCATTGAGATAAAACCTACATGTGATATTGCATTAAACTTGCAGCACTGTCATACTCACTGCAAGTTACTGGTTCGTCTTCGAATGTCTGACCGGTACAGTCCCTATGACCATCGCAGAAAGCCCTACCAGGGAGGAGAGCCCCAGAATAACACTGAAAATTGCCAGCTGAATTTACTGTAAGATAACAAAATACATATCAAACCATATACCATGTGTGTTGAAGGAAAACATTTGGTTGTTCACATGAAATATTAACCGAATCCATATATATGTACCGAAACAAATAACAATACCTCATTACCATATACTGATAAATATATTAATGGTGACGGAAAACAACTGCTTTCTACATTAAAACTTACAATAACTACACTTGCTTTCGTAAATTAAAACAACGAGGAGTAATTGGCATAATTATTAAAATGTGCTTTACACTGAATGAATCGCACGGAATAAAAACGAACGCAAAATAACGTGACTGAAATTACAAAAACGCAATCAAAATACGCGATCACGCTCTATTGCCGCCGATAACGTCCTTCACCAGTTTACGCGAACAACAGTAGGCTACTGCCCACGCGCAGTTGCAATGACTGTATAAAAGCCATGATCCAGTTCCTTTCCCGAATGCTTCCATACGCAATAAAACATTTGTTAACACAGACAGGCACTTGGACATGTGTTTACTGAGTAAGCAATAACTTCACCCTTCCCGACAAATTGCACAACACCTTCGCACATTTCGCATGAAAAATTGACCTCTCAATCCGCGCGGAAAAAAATCGCGCATTGATTCGAACATTACATGACATGTGCAGCCACCTCCATGTCTTATACTTAATAACAGAACAACGCCACAATGAACAAAATATCTATACATTTGAATGTCAGCCAAATGGTCCTCATTTACTTACCACATAACTGTTCGTCAGTTCTGTCACTACAATCAGTGATAAGGTTGCAGCGTTGATTAGAAGGAATGCACTGTTTGTTAACACACTGATACTCATCAGTCTGGCAGTCTGGAAACGCTATTTATACAAATAAAGGGAGCGATTTATCAAAGTTTCACCTAAAAGGTACTTGCAGTGTTTATTTCTGTTACCAAAACACAGCAAATCTACACATTTTGACATGCACGATGCTTGAAACTACTGATATTTTCATTTCCAGTTGGATTTGGGCAGGAATATTGAGCGTAATCGAATCTGTTTCATGTGTCGCTTATATTGGGAAAGTAAACACTAGCTATATATAGTTCAACGTTCAACACCGGCGAGCAAAACTCAATAAAAAAGGCGTCGGGCCTACTACTGAAAGTGTGCCAGGATTGAGTAATATGATTCTTGCCAGCGCGCAGCACACGTTATAATATACTCACACAGTGTACTGAGTTTATTATAATCTGGTTGATGATTATCTGTATGTTTACAATAAATCTGGGTGCATGGAATTGTTACCAAATACGATGGACATGTCCGTGAGAAGAAGCCCATTTTTGTGACCCACAACAATTGAAATTAGTTCCCCATTTCTCTTTTTCGAAAAAACTTGAGGCAAAATGAGAATCATTAAAGGTAATTAAATCGAAATTACTTTCAAAATATATTGGAAATATGAGTAAACTCGGATGTTTCCACTGGCACACTAATCAGACAGTGTAAGTAGCGCACCTTAGATCAACGTTAAGTGGTAGTGCACTATGTGTGTATCACGCGGAGCAAGCCTAAATCAGTTATCACATTGTTTAGAAACCTGAACCATTTGTTGTAAAAGTCTTCCCACATATCATTTAAACCGAATTTTGATCGCTTCAATTTCCAGTTTCTTACGTTCACCAACTGCTTTGGTTATCCGGGGTAGGAAACGAACAAATGAATGAAATTATATTAAAGGTAAAACACTCACTACAGCCGGTTTCGTCACTACCATCTGGACAATCGCTTTTAAAATCACAAACAAAGGATGACTGGATACATGTTCCGTCCATACAAGTAAAATGGAGTGATCCACAGGCTGCATCTGCATTTAAAAATTACATAATAAAACTAGATTATTCGATGTTCCAGTAGCCTGCAATCATACGAGTCCCCCCCCCCCCTCTCACTCGGTAATGTGGTAACAATTCCTGAGTAACAGTTCTCACACGAGCTACAACTGCATATGGTGTCAATATAGTCAATATAGCTAGAATTTCTACTTGCAACATATAACATGAACTCTCTATTGGAAACACAATCAGAGATATTAGAGATATCTATATACATTTTGTATCTAGATTGTATATACAATTCATATACTCCATATAGTTATGAAAATATCTACTGAAATAATAATAAATAAACTGCAAAATGGAACAATCCTACCTTCAGTGACACCGCAATTCAATTCATCACTACCGTCAGAACAATCAGAAATGAAGTCGCAAACAAAAGCGTTGTTGATACATTCCTCCGAGAGACAACTGAACTGATTTTGCAAACAGGCTTGAGTTAGTACTAAAATCGAAACCAGAAAACAAATTGTTACCCTATCAATATTCCTGGTGTGTCTCACTAATTCATGATCCCAATCCTGATCTCTAAACTTGACGGGGGAGGAAAGCCAGTCAATTCTCTCTGTTAGATCTACATACCATCTTTGGCCGGAACCTAGGCTTGGACCGCTGGGGGGAGTGGGAGGGGTGTCCAATATTATTTCTACTCATTCGGAGGTATCTACCGACCCTTACAAGGATTTGTTATAGAATTATAGAAAATGTTTCTTTAGAATTTTATAAGGAAATTATATAGATGTCAAACACATTTTATATAAAATCCACAGAACTGCATAAGAAAATTGTATAACAAACCAATCTCCGTAGAATTGCTATTAACAAATGAGAATCTCTACAACAAATTCAAAAGATTGTTCCAGGGGGAGCTGGACTTTCCCACTCCAAGTCAGGATCATATTCAACAATATTTCGTTAATGTTGCCAGGTATTATGTTAAAAGATAACATAGTATCATTACAAATCGTCTGTATTGTTTAAAAAAGGATTCTTACATTTCTCCACCTATTCAAACAATGTAACATTTCGTCGTAATGGCGTTCCCATATCCCCCGTATTAATTTTAAATTATTGAACAAATCTTCTGGAAACTGAGGAAATAGGACTCTTGTCAGAAAAGCTTTTGTGGAACATATTATTGACAAGTAAAATGTACAACCCTTTCACTACTGAATGAGACCCGTCACAACATACTGAGCCTACTGAGTGTTATTTCTATGCCTCTATGGTTTCGCTGCAAAACCCCACGTAACGAAGGGGTTAACAGAACTCAACCAATAGTTTATCTTGTTTTATAGAATATCCTGGTGGCAAATACTAATAAAGTAAAAGCTACATAAAAAGATTAGCCTCTGTTGGTGTTTTCGCTTCATTTCACAAAATATATTAATGCCCTTCGTTCGAAGACTGCATCGACTCTGAATGCAAAGTTGGAATGAGATGACAGTGGGTACTTCTTAAAGCCGATTTGCGATGGCTTTGAATTGCTGATTTTCCGTAATTAGCAATGTTAAAGATGAGATCAAGAGAAGTACTGAATAAATTATATAGAGGTTTAATAGAACGGTTTATACAATTATATAGGAATTCTGTAGAATGCTTTATAGAATTTTATAGAAATTATATGAAAAAAATGGTAGATTCTTTCATATAGAGATTGTATATCAATTTTATATTCTAGAGAATGCTCATAGTAAGTGATAACTTATAGTACAATCATTATGTAGAAAGTTTATGAATTCTTTAGACATTTTTACAGAGATTTATTACATGTTTTATAAAAAGTTTATAACAATTTCATAGATATTTTATAGGAATTTTATTTAGATTTAATAGTTTTTATAGAGCCATTCTAAAGATATCATGTAGAAGTTCTATAAGCTTTTTGTAAGGGAAGTAAACCAAGTATGAACTTATCCAAATCATGCTATTTACGACGTTGTATGACACATGTTGATATCAGTTTGTATCCATTTATGAAGAAACATACTTTCCACGTTTGAACTTGATCCAGCAAAGCTACGTGACGTTGTTTACAATCTTTGACCTGTGTTATTAGCAAATGACATCTGATCTGCACGGAAGACAATTTTACCTGCACTCATTACTTTGTATGAACTTGATGATCATGTCTGACCATATAGGCACCATATCCATATAAATAGGCACATAACACACAGGCGCATACACACAAATACGTCAGACTACATAGATTTAGGTTGCATTCGAATAAAACAAATGGTCGTTAGCACAAATCTGATATGTGCGACAGATGTTTTGTATACACATTAAAAATCTATCAACTCAAATATTGACATAGAGAGAAATATCATGATTCGTTACATGTTTTATGTATTTATGAATGCAATACATACCTGACACCTCACTGCTACAGAGAGCCAACGACTGGGTTGTATTACAGGTAGAATTCTGTAGATTAAACTCTCCCAGTACACCGCGTTGAAAGCAATAGATAATTTGTCCATTTGGCGTCGAAACCTTAACATTGACCTCAGGTGATTCGACATGCCAAACAAATTGAAAATAGAAGGCGATAGTCTCGAAATTCGTCAGCACGAAACCCCTCGTGGGTAGAGACGAAACGCCGGGACAGGTGAACGATTCAATAGAGTCAGTGACTGATAAGAGTTGTAAACATCTCATCCCTATGTTGAGCAATCCATTCGGGCAATCTAGACATGAAAAGGTAAAACAACATTACCAATCTGCCAATAGGGGATATTCTTCATTGTTTTGCGGAAAATTGCATCATGGGAGTGGTAGTTCTTGACGTCATCAAATAACGTCATAAACAAATTAATACGTGTGTGAAAACTGTTAGCCCTACAGGTCAGTACGTGTGAACCCATTCAGACGCAAACCTATGCTCGCATAAGTTATATTGATTGTTACGTTTCTAAGGACCCGCGTAGTCAATAATATGATATGTCAATGGGGCCTACTTATATCAATGCAATTATTGACTGAACTGTTAACACCGAGTGTCTTTACTAACAGCGTATACACAAGCTTCGTACAAAGTGTGAATTCGGCCATGAAACTTCGGACAACAAACCTGGCGGTTTAGCGCATGCGCCGTCGGCTGGAGAATATACACTGGGCTGCAACAGCTCGCGACTAGTTGGAGACACACATTGCGAGAATATACGTGAATTAGCGACAATTTTCACTTGGAATCACACTGAATTGGTGTCGCCTGAACTCCCGGCGAAATTTGAGCCAAATTTCGCCGGGAGTTCACATACATGTCGCTCGAGTGTGGCGCGACATTCGCGTGACATTCGTGCCTGTCTCGCGCCCAGTTCATCACAGGGGATTCGTGAGACGTTTTCGAAAGTCAAAACTGGAGTACTTTTTGTTGAACTAAAATCTGATATCATATAAATTATATCAACATCATATATTTATTTTTATCTTAAGACCGCAAACTATGAACTTGATCTTTCACGAAGCACTGTTATGTGTATTATAGTATAATAATGACTCAGATCGTGTCTCAAAAAGTTGGGGGTTCGTGGACAACTCTGACATCCACAGGGGGTTCGTGTGGGGATAAAGTTAGGGAACCCCTGTTATAAACTATGTTTATTGTTGGTAAGCTTGTTCTAGGTGTGTAGGGTATGAACGATATACCAGATCAATATAAGTCATAGTAATCAATGTATCAATGGGGCAATGCAGCCTGGCATATTCTTAGACAATACCATATTACTTACATTCTCTATGAAAGTTTGGTCGTTCGGTTGGAGCTGCAGGAACTAAACAAAGACGTTAGAACAATGACAAAATTACCAAAAGTTTATCGTATTTTGACCTTTTTATATCACTGTTCACATATATGTACGAAATGAATGTACTAAGTTGAACAAATCAATACCAAAGAGATTTCCAACTACCAGTGTCAAAGTAAAATGTTCTCCCTGATGTAAACATCTGCGCCGTATACAGGATTTTTTTTCATTATTTTTTGTGATAATGGCGATGTAACCGCGCAGGCTCAAATAGGGTATACTCAAACTTACACAACAAATATATACTGTACTACAATTATGTGGTCAGTTACAAGATTGTTCTAATCCCGTTACTGACGTGGATTGTATAGAAGTTTTTTTTAAGATAACCGATTAATTATTTTATATTAAAAAATATCAAATAAGCATGGTCTCTCAGTAAACCTGCGGATTTAAACTGATGACACGGCATTAAATTATACACATTTCTTCCATTGCATCACACATGCGGGGTTTGTATTGAACGTACACTCCCGTTAGTACACAAATACGTGTTGAGTGACATATCGGTTATTATTCATAGGCTAAGTGTGAACTCAAATGCAATGGTTAGATTCGGTTAGTTTAGTTCCTTTTAGAGAAGGTTTTTCGTCCCGAGCCTGCACATGGCCCATAGGACCGGTGCTCATATCCCGTTTCCTCGACGTGGATCGGACGAGAGTATGAAACTACCCCAGGATGGGACGTCAGTCCGTCGCTGGATAACTAGCTGAAACTAGATTGGAGCAGACGGAGCAAAGTGTTTTGCTCACGCATGCACCGTAGCAACCCAGATGGGACTAGTCACACTCCTTACTTAGATCGTGACAGTGTGGCTGGCCATGTGGACAATTGCCCCTACAAATATTTTCAAATTATGTATTTTCGAGACATTCTTGCCATTTTTCTATGACGTCATCATCTTCCCCCTCCAAACACTGTGTTTGCTCCAAGAGGCATATCACAGACCGTTCGTGGTCATTCCCAAATACGAAGCACTGGTTAAGTCTCTAGAATTCACTTAGCCCTAATATTATCAAAAGCTACACAACACTTAATATATTCAACAGAAAACTTAAATATTATTTTGCATAGCCATCCATAACCTCCTTCGAGATCATCCTTCGATTTTTTTTTATACTTACATCTGGTTCCTCTCCTTCCGTTAATAAATTCTATCTGAAGACTATGTGACACATATACATTTATGAAATTATGTCAGGATACTGTACATGTTATGAAGATTGAAAAGTGGAAAATAAACTTTATTTACTACCGCTGGGCTACTACGTCCAATTATCAACTGCGCCGGACAACTGAGACGCCAATTCCTAATCAAGCATCAACATGTGCCCAACACTGCGCTGCGTACCGGATCTCACAACTCTTAGATCGAGAGTCACAAGCTCTACTGCTAGGCCACTACGTCCAATTATCAAATGACATGACGTTAATGAAATTGCGCAGTACAACTGAAAAGACAATTCCGCATCAAAGCAGCAACATTTGCTGAGCTCTGTATGTACTGCCTACAAGTCAGCAGCAGCTCTGTTTGGCTCCACGCGAAATTCGTCGCTGCGCTGCTTATCGGGTTGATCCAGCATGTACCAGGGAATAACTGAGACGACAATGCTTCATCAAAGCAGCAATATGTGCTTAACTCCTAATGTACTGCCTACAAGTCAGCAACAGCTCTGTACTACTCCACGCGAAACTCGTCCTGCGCTGCTTATCGGGTTGTTCTAGCATGTACCAGGGAATAACTGAGACAACACTGCTTCATCAAAGCAGCAATATGTGCTTAACTCCTGATGTACTGCCTACAAGTCAGCAGCAGCTCTGTGCTGCTTCACGCGGAACTCGTGACTGCGCTGCTTACCGGGTTGTTGAATATGTGCAATGGGCGCTGAACCGTGATGGCTATTACGTAACCGCTATAAATGTGCACAAAAAATCACACACTAACTGACTAACGTATGTTTTCCTGCTTAGTATCCTGGTTAAATGGGAAAAGAAAAGACAAAAATAGGGAATATATTTACAGTTTGAAATGGCTGGCTGTGCACAGATGAAGTGGCTTGTAGTTTTAGCAGCACATGGAATATCAAACCAGTTATTAGTACGATCAAAGTTCCTCATCTCAATAGCAGTACACGATTCAATTGATCCCCCATCAGGTTGTATGCCCTCGTAGTTACTGTAAACAAAGTAGATAAATGTAGTGAATCGACAGATAAATCTATAGATACTGTAAACAATATATAGATATATCGCTTACCAAAGGAGAGTGTCGATGCAAGAGACAAAACGAACAGTCTATATGAAGTAAGTACCGGTATACCTACAATGAATAAGATGTAAATAATACGTCTATGTATAAGCCTGAGTATTTGAAAAAATACTTTAGCAGGTAAATATATTTTGTATAAGAGCTCTACAATACGCAGGAATGGATCCAATGTTTTGAGAAAGGGGGGCACCGTCTAAATAGCACCGTCTACAACGGAGTGGGGAGGTCCGCCCCTGGAAAATTAGGAAAAAAGAAGCCCTTATATGCGATTTCCCGGGTTCCGAGGGCCTTACAATCAGAATCAGGACAATGAATGTCTCAAGTCTGCGAAAATAGTTATGCAGAATGATCGTTTTCCTGGACAATCAAACTTGAATCATTAGCCTATATTCTCAAAAAATAAACAAATTTCGTTTTGTACTTTTTCCACATTTCTTTTAGAAAAGTGTTGCAAAGTCGGTGCTCATTACACGACAATAGTAAAGATAACGCAACTACGCAGACAATCGCTGTTTCGTCCATGACGATGTACAAAGCAACAATGCTGAATCTGCATAATCACGTCGCCTGTAAAAGAGGCGTGTGTAGCTTTTACGCTCATGAATTCATACTCTGCCATGTCTGAGTGTATGCAACACTGGTATAGGTCTACTTGTTTCATACGCTTGTGGATCTTAGCCAACACAATTTTCGTACCTCAATTAGAATGCCACGCATTTAAACAGACGTATCAAATTTGTTTTTCTGCCTTATATAATAGGTATGAATAGGTATGTGTTGTTGCTCACTTACTATTCTCTGTTGTACCAGTCTGTGTAGCTCAGTGGGCTACCGTCGGTCCACATGAACTCATTGTGGTTATCTGGTGATTTGAACAGGCCTAGAAAAGCAGTAACATATAGAAAACGAAAATGATTACTATGAAACGCCCACAAATAAGAAATGTATATGTGAGAGTATGCATTTTTCAAAAGTTTCAGGGACAATACTCGTGTATATAAATCATTTAAAACATATAAGGGGATAACTATTTGATTTTCTAATCTGGTTGTGCGATTTCTGTGCTGTCATGTCATATTCATGATACAATGTTGAAATATTAAGGTATGTAATGTTATGAAAGTAATCCAGATGAAACACCCAGCGACATGTTTAAATCAGACATTATATATATAGTGGTTAGAACAAAATAACTCAAAAATTTACCCTGTAAACTGTGATATTTTCAACGCTTTGATGTATGTCCGTCCAACTGAACGTATCCGGCACGGATCTCTTGAATTTTTCACTTCTAATTATTTACTAATCACTAC
>JAODUJ010080414.1:0-11718 GCA_027564615.1 Psolus chitonoides | reverse complement strand
CTTGTTGTCAGGTGTAATTGCTCTTGTTCTCGAACCCGAACTATTGGAAATATTTACATATTATATGTAAGCCACAAATCCATGATAGAGGTTTAGGCCGGCAATAACCCAAGCATCATGCTTTGTGGCCTACTCATAGCCAGAGCTGTCATGTATAATTGGGAATTGTCAATACACAATCCTTGATGTACCTGATGAAGTTCCCCAACCTGCAGAGTGTTTATATAATTATAAGAATAGGTGTGGATCATGCAGTGTAACTTCCTATAACAGTCCACGGTGGGACTATACTGGAAGTGTAGGATCCTCACAAGTCCCACGGCCTGAGGCGCGTTAGGGGTACCATGCCTTGCATAAGAACACGACGCAACTACCGGGGGAGGACTAGGGATCCATCGCATCGTAGTCCTGAGCCATATCGCTTGGCCATCATGTAACCTCTAGACTATATGGAGTAGTAAAATAGAATGTCATGTATGAGTTGGATTGGTTTATGAGAAGTAAAAAATATGCAAGTTGGATGAATTTGAGTGTTTTTTGTTGTCATTAATATATTAACTTTCATTGCATTGTTGTATATTGATCTTGACACATCCCATTGACACCTGTGTTGCGAAAACGAAATGTATTGCTAAATTTTAAGGTGTAAAACAATTTTTTGTATTCAAAATTGGACGCCTCAATACTGAAGATTTTTTTATATCATCATCAATATTACACAGGCCTCTATTTCAGGAGTATTGAAAGGTCAGGTTCCCCATTACTTTTCGAAACTGACACCCATATCATATTACATAATTTCTGAACAAAAAATAATACTTGCTATTTCAGAATGATTGTTATATTGTGTATCTTCTTGTTCTTTACAGGAAGTTGAAGTCAGCCAGCAGCGGAAAGTTTGTGACAACCTTGAGAAGCAAGTCTCTGAAGAGAAGGGAAGGTTTGCTCAACTAGTAAGTAAACTGCTGAATCAGTGAGAAGGTTATGCCTTACTGTACAAGAACATAATCCTTATTCTTCAGTCCATAAACCCATACGAGGCTTGAGTCTACCTACTGACTTTTTACCTATTTACCTTGACCATCAGGGGTAGCAAGCCAAGGTAGACTTTTTGAAACACCATTTAAAATAGGTTTTCAATGAATAATTTAGGACTGGATGGCGATGGCTCCATTGTCCGAAGAAAGATGTGCAAGCTTGCTGCAATAATCCAGAAATTTAGGGGATCAAAAATGAATTCTAAATGCATTTTATGCTGGTACGCATGCTTTATTGTTGTTGCTGTTGTGAATACCCTGAATACGCTGCTATAGACCTCTTGTTACAGTGCACATCAAAGACGAGTGTGCACACAAACAAATGAAATAGTTATTGTGCACTTTACCTAAAACATTCTATTGTTTTCTTAATAAAAAAATGTCATGTAAAACAAATATTCACGTCGCATCACCATACTCACCATTTCATTGTACTTCTAATTATCATAAATGCCCAAAAGATGGCGGCCAAGGGGGTGCTATCCCGGTGCTGCCCACAGGGAGCGCGAATAGGGCCACATATAGGAAAAAGGTTCCATAAGTTAGGCATTAAATGGGGCATTCATGCTAATTATAAGTACACTGACATGGTGAGTATGGTGCTCATAAATACCCAAACCCAGTAAGTTTTCGGGAGTTTTTGTAGAAAATCAATCTTATGTCTTGATAGAAGGCAGCGAACATTGGCTTCACCTTTATTCTTTAAGTAAAGAATGGGAGACAGCATGGGGGATGATCACTTTTGCCCCAAAATAAAGTTTTGTTGGTACATTTGTTGTTTGGTTGGTGAATTTGTACACCTTGGTTTGTTTGGGTTTAGATTTAGTCATCTACAAGTTCAGGAAGCCAACTATGGCTCATCGAGGATCCCTGAAACTATGTGTGATCAAGGATGAACACCGGCAAAATATTGAGTAATATGGTTGACGTGTAACTTATAAAATCTCATTCTGCTCCCAGGAACGCTATTTAACGTCCCCAACTGACGGACGCGATTGAAAATCTCAGTCTTTTGCCACTTTCCTAAATGATGAGAGAGGTGGTAGCAACCTGCCCATCACCACTGCAGAACAGCCATGCCAAACATATTTTAAACTCATTTTCTCAGAATGAATTGCTTCCCACTATCACAAAACCATCAACAACTGCAGTACAGCTTTTTGACGACTCCAGAAATTGCGAAACCATCAACAACTGCCGTATAGCTTATTGACAAGCAGGCATCACATCACAAATGGGATTTGAACCTGGGCCACTTTAGTGCAAATGGAATAGGAATACTAAACCCATTGCTCCATGCTACCACTACTCAAGAACTGCAGATTTTCGGCACATTTAGGTGAGAGAAATGGGTCTTTAAGCAGTTTTGAAATAAGTTGCTGCTGATTTTGATAACATTGTCAGGTACATTTGAAGCTCCACTTCGAGTTGACCAGATCATAGTATTTTAATCACGAGAGCCAACTATCACGTAAGCAGGTGAGACTGAGTGGTTCGAAAACCGCCTTGTTGGTTCATCCCCCACACGCGACACTGGGTATGCTAGTGATAATTTGCAATGCTATACACTTAAAAAATGTTGCAACAACGATCCTGAATGCCAATATTATATCAAAAATTTACAAAATGGAATAAAACAGAAAACACCATTTATAAAACGGAATTTACATTTAAGACGGAAAAATGATGGCTTTGAAAATGGCATATGAATTCATGTTGCAAACCATAAGAGATAATTTCCCAAGAACAGAATACAATTTCATGAATTTGTACCACAAACTCACTAAGCTCCTTTAAGATAAAAAACAAGAACTGTTACCGATTAATAACGGGTAAACGGGAAAGGTGTATCTCACATGAAATAAAAACCAATTCATCTAAAAGCCAATAAAGGTATAGTGCAATACTTGAAATGTAATACTCATAACAGTGAATAAAACTCAAATGTCAGGCCGAAATAGGCTAAGCGGAAATGAAGCAGAATCGAAGTGGATATTTGTGGACTTTGAAAAGGATATTACTGCCAAAGTAAACTTTTCTCAGAATTGGTGAGAAAGTTGGTTATGTGGCAAATATTGGTATTAGAATATATTTGAGTATATATATTTGAGTGAAACATTTTGTAGTTAGTATGGTAGTGTTGTTCATAAGTATTGGAAACACTGTTGCCATGCAAATGGCTGCAAAATCTCTTTTCACAATCAAATCCAAGTTTTCAATTTGTATCACATTATGGTAAAAATTCCAGATATCTTAGGTAAAATTTGAATAGTTTCCTGTAATACTTAAATGGGTAAAACACAATAAGTTTCAATTGGAATATAATGAGCTTTGGTGATATTTTTGCCATAAAATTGTGGTCCGGCTAGATTTGCCCAAACTTTCTTTCACATCTAAACCACTTTTGACAGCCATAAAATTGCGGTCCGGCTAGATTTGCCCAAACTTTCTTTCACATTCAAAACCACTTTTGATAGCCATGAAATTGTGGTCCGGCTAGATTTGCCCAAACTTTCTTTCACATCTAAACCGCTTTTTGACAGCCATAAAATTGTGGTCCGGATAGATGTGCCCAAACTTCCTTACGCATCTAAACCACTTTTTGGCAGCCATAACATTGTGGTCCAGCTAGATTTGCCAAAACTTTCCTTCACATCTAAACCACTTTTTGACAGCCATAAAATTGTGGTCCGGCTGGATTGGCCCAAACTTTCTTTCATATATATCTAAACCACATCTTGACAGCCATGAAATTGTGGTTTGGCTAAATTTGCCCTAACTTTCTTCCACATCCAAACCACTTTTTGACAGCCCAGGGGAAATTTCAAACAGTCAGATACCTGAAATAAAAGAATATTCTACTTTAATACTCAAATGGCCGAGTAAAACACAAGTTCTAATAGGAATATAATTAGTGATATTTTTGCCATAAAATTGTGGTACGGCTAGATTCGCCTGAACTTTCTTTCACATCTAGACCACTTTTCAACAGCCGGTGGGAAATTTCGAACAGTCGGATTTTAGAATTTTGACATGAAAATGGGTGAATAGCAACCCTGAGTTGAAAGCATAGAGTCTGTCTTATGCGACCCCTCTACCGATCATGCTATTTCCATGTGCATAACATGTTGTTTTTCTGCAGCCAGTATTATGAAGTTTACTACGCTGACAGTACTTACAATTTCTAACCTAACAGTCGCAGTATCCTAGCCTATTGTGCCGATGGGTCTGGCATATTTCTTTAACTCGGAGGTGGTCAGACTCAGGCTCATCCATCCTATCATGCCATACTTCGCATTTTGAATGCCTTTTGGACTAAGATTTGTAAGAATTTATATTTTGTGACAATGAATTTAGAGGCATGCCGCGCCGGTGCATTAGCATCTACCTACAAGCTGAACGCAGCCGGTGGACAGCCCTTTGTTTGCTAAATTCTGGCAGTTACGTAATGGCGTGTCACGCTTCAACGCCTCTGCATCTTCCTGCTAGAAAATCCGGGCATGTAGCGCAGTTATGAGGCCCTCATTGCCTAGTGAAGAGGTGGCTTCAAATTGACCACACTCGGAGCTGAAGTATCGCTGCTCATGTGCTCAAGCGGAAATCCCTCTATTCCATGGTCTGCTTTCTGCTGTAATTACCACACATGTCATCAGTTACAGACTGGAATGGCTAATCGGGGACATTTAACAAGTATGAATAAGAAGTCAATAAACAGTTCAATTGCAAAAGCAGTGTGTTGCGAAGTACATTTTTCGAGTCCTGCCTGCATCCCAGTTGGTTGCAAGCTATTGTGCTCACAAATGCACAGTGTTGGGCTAGTTTTATTTATTTCAAAGAGGAATATAAGATAAAAAGATCAGGGTAATCAATGCAATCGGTGACATTAACCCAAGGCAAAAAAAAAAAAAATCTACATCCTCTGTGACAAAAAGCACACTGTGAACCCAACCCATATGATACCTTTAACACTTGTATAGGAGACATATTTTATTGATTTCAATTTCAATATAAGATGAATAAAATCTGGGTTATTAATGCAATCAGTGACATTAACCCAAACATGAAAGCCACACAAAAAATAAGTTTCTACATCGTTTTCGAATTGTACATAAATTGCAAAACTGCATATTTGTACCATTGTGCTCAGAAAAGGCACACTGTGAACCCATATGATATAGTACAAGGCATATTTTATTCATTTCAAATGTTAATATAAGATGAGAAGAATCTGGGTCATCAATGCAATCAGTGACATTAACCCAAGGCAAGTAACATAAAAGCCACAAAAAAGATTCTGCATCCTCTGTGATTGTGCATGAATTTATTGTACCATTATACTCACAAAAAGCACCCTGTGAACCCATATGATACCTTTACACTTGTTAGAGGTAGTGTATGAGACATATTTTTATTCATTTCAAACTTCAATATAAGATGAAACAATCTGGGTCATTAATGCAATTATTGACATTAATCCACTTGGCAAGTAACATAGAAGCCCCAAAAAAGATTCAGCATCCTCTGTGATTGTACAGAAATTACTGCATACTTGTAACATTGTGCTCACAAAAAGGCGCACTGTGTGAACACAATTGACACCTTTAACACTTGTTGTGGGCAGGAGACATACATTTTATTCATTTCGAATATGAATGAAAGATGAGAAAAGTGTGGGTAAATAATGCAATCAGTGATATTAACCTAGGGCAAGTTACAAAAAGGTACAAAAAGATTCTGCATCCTCTGGGATTTGTATATAAATTACTGCATACTGTGTGAACTCAAACGACACGTTTAACACTTGTTGGGGGGAGTGCGGGGCATGAGACATGTTTTATCAATTTACCTCTGAGTATAAGATGAAACAATATGGGTAATTAATGCAATCAGTGACCAGTAACATGAAAGCCACGAAAAGATTCTGCATGCTCTGTGGATAATTATACATAAATTATTATTGTATACCATTGGGCTCACACAAAGCAGTGTGTGAACTCGAATGACATGTTTAACACTTGTTGGGGGGTATTGCATGAGACATATTTTTTTCAATTCGAATCTGAATATAAGATGAAAAAATATGGGTAAATAGTGCAATCAGTGACATTAACCCAAGACAAGTAATGTGGAAACCACAAAAAAGATTCCGCATCCTCTGGGAATTGCATATAAGTTATTGCATACTGTGTGAACTCAAATATCTTCAACACTTGTTGGGGGTAGTGCAGGGCATTAGACATGTTTTATTCATTTATCTCTGAATATAAGATGAAAACATCTAGGTAATTATTGCAATCAGTGACCAGTAACATGAAAGCCACAACAAATATCCTGCATCCTCTGTGGATTGTTGTGGGTAGTGCTGGGTGAGTCATGCAATCAGTGACATTAACCCAAGGCAAGTAATATAAAAGCTACGAAAAAGATCTGCATTCTCTGTGATTCAGTGATTGTACATAAATTATTCCAGGAATAAATAATGACTGACATTTTAGTAACACTGCATGTGCTCATTGAATTTACAAAGATAACCTTTCTCATTTATAATTAGGAAATCATTATTCATAACAATTTAAAATGGGCATCCTATTAGAATCTGTTTGGCCATATTGTAGGCCTATATATTTCTGACAATAATTTCAAAATTGCAAAAGATTTTTGACAGTATGTAAGGCACTCGCTCAGTAGGTGATGGTTTTACTTATGTATATCAGAAGTAGGTTGAAGTCAATTTGATTCATTTGATGTATATATGGAATGAAAGTTATAAAATTTCATAAAACTACAGTTTCCAGGATTTTCTGCTTGACGGGACACAATTGGGCGTTTATGTCTATTCTTCGGAATGGGTCGGGGGGAAGGTGTGTTACCATTCCTGTTTAATTTCTTCCATGTATGTAATGGGCTTGCAAAAAGGTATCCCTCCCCTACCCACCAGAGCAAGTAAAACTTAAAACTGACCACAATGAGATTCAAAACTTTATCCAATTTAGAAATGGAAGTCTGCTAAATACAGTGGAGAGAAATCCAGGGTTCCTTGATGAGCCATACTTGGCTTCCTAAACCCCTGGAAATAACCTAAACTAATCTTTTTTTTTTTGGCCCAAACAGTCAATTCAATCATCAGTATATTGGAGCATGAGCAGAATGCTTGCAAACGGCTGCGTCAGCCAGGCACATCTCTACTCGTTCACGCAGGGGTCGTCACTGTGCTGCTAGCCCTGTTCTTCGAGCAGGGGCGCTGAAGAGTGATACAGCTCTGCTACATATTTCCTTGAATGTGGAAATGGAAGCGCCAGCCGCCAGCCGGGTCATGCTCTAGAGTAGGCACCGGGATTTTGCGCGATTTGAAATGGCAAAATGCGCGGCCTGTTGTTAAACGAGAAAATGTGTCAAATTGCACGATCATTTGCTTTCCATTATTTATCCCATTAATCAACCCAGGAAGACGAGAAAACATTGCTAAAACTTGTGCTCAAGCTTCTAAATATGAAGTCTGATATCTTACTTTTCACTCTCGGCTGAAAAACGTCAAGAAATGTTCTGTGGAAGGTTACTTCATCTCTCGTGTCGAGTTGTTATTTCGACTACGGCCTACCTGTTATAAAAGAGCTGGATTTATGGCACTGAAAGTACGACCGCAACACATTGATGTCTATTCAATACATTGAGGTAGGCTGGGTGATTAGTGTACATCGTTTATTCACCTATTTGGGGTTCTATTCAAGGTGTTCATAAACTTCTGGAAGCTGGGTGAGTCATCTTTTCAGGCTGATGTGGGCATAATATACTTGGGGTTTGAATTATTGATCAGTTTTCATTGTTCATTGGTGAACTTACATCGAAAAATAGTGCTTTCTGTAAAATCCCAAATGTGTGATGGAACCCAAAATTCACGATTTTGGCACGATTTGTGCGATCATACCAAACCCCTGTGCTTACTCTATAGCGTCTAGACTCTATTGGCCTGCCATTACCCCCTATAAATCCTTTGTCCATGGATAAATTGTTATAGCTATTATTGTCTGATGTATATTGATTGACAATATTGTTAAACAATTTTCTTCCCCTCTTCAAAATGGTAAAACACATGCATTCTATTCCTTTCCCTTGTTCAATTCAGTTTGAATCAAGCAGGGAATATCATTATAGTCAGTGGTACCTGTCAAACCTCATTCAGTTTTCCCTGTTTGCACTCGGTCTGAGTTATATTGACAATGATTCAACACAGTGAAATTTTATCACAGTTTATGGAGATCCAAAACATTAGAGAAAGAAAAAGATCATTGCCGAGTATAGTTTATGTAGAGCGTGAAAGTGAATACTTACAGCGCCGCGAGCAATAAGCATTCCTTTCCCGGGGGCTATAATGGATATTTTACTAGCACCGCTCGGCGATCTACAAATTAGGAACGGGCGTCTCTGAGTTATTGGAACCATCACTTTGATGTATAGCGGTCGCTGTGTCTTTGTTTTATCTTAAATTGTCCTAAATTTGTGGCTTGTTGGTAATGTCATTATTAATGCCCGTTTAGAGAGGGACAACAAATTTGGTGATATAATGAAAGGCACGAGAGGATGAAAGAACTGGTTTTATTTTTCGTTTGAAGTTGTGTATATTTTACTGAAAACCTTCAAGGGTTTAAAGCCTCGATCTGAGTTGAAAAATTAGATTTATCTGTGGAAAACAGTAATCTACATCGTCCCCTCACTTACCTCGTGTATCTCTACCTAATCGATATGTAAGCCCACACCAACTGTGGGTTATGCTTGGTGAAAGCTTTTACCCCTGTGGGGGCGCAATGACACAATATGCTGAGTCGGCTAAATTCCCTAAATCTTCACTCCTTCCACCAACGCTC
The DNA here is from genome assembly GCA_027564615.1 of Psolus chitonoides. Taxonomy (NCBI): domain Eukaryota; kingdom Metazoa; phylum Echinodermata; class Holothuroidea; order Dendrochirotida; family Psolidae; genus Psolus; species Psolus chitonoides. Next base: position 2,819 of record JAODUJ010080414.1, on the reverse strand, counting down.
GGAGCGTATAGACGCGGGATTTTCAGCTCGGTATTGTTGAGTCAGTTTTGCATGGAAATATATAGTGACAAAATAATAAATAAGCCATGTTGGCAACCCTGAATAGAATGCGAGCTTTGTAATTTTGTGCGACTTTGGAAGTATAATATATATCTACATCGCCCTCACTTACGTCATGTATCTCTACCTTAACGATATGTAAGCCCGCACCAACCATGGGTTACGTTTGGTACGTGGGAGCTTTTACCCCAGTGGGAGTGCTATGACAGAATATGCTGAGTTGGCTAAGTTCCTTAATTAAATCTTCATTACTTTCACCAATGCGCAGTGCATTATGTGCATATAAACGTGGGATTTTTAGCTCTGTATTGTTGGGTCGTTTTTGCACAGAAATATAGTGACAATCTCTAGGATCCAAGAAGGTGCATTTAGGACATCATTAGGACATACAGAAGGAGGATTTACACATATCCTTGTCCGAGAATGAAGAATTTGGTGTCGTATTTCTGTGAGAGTGGGATCGTGTTCGCTTAGGCCTTACTAGAATTAACTGTAGAAAACAGCAATTGGTTGATGGTTATGAAGCTGATCAGGATTAAGAAGTTTGTAACTGATGTACAAAGTAGAAGTCCTGGGGTCGGCAATTTTTTCAGACCACGACCTATCAAAAATGTTTGTCATTCGGTCACGACCCAGCTCCTGATCACACTCCTGTATCATTTACATTTTCTGCGATTTCTGAAACGATCTCGCAACCCAACTAAAATCTTTCGCGATTCAATGTTTGTGTCCTTGACCTCTTCAAAGTTGCAAAAACCATTTCTGTCGGGCCCACAAAAATGCAAATCTTCCCATATTATTTAACATTTGAATTACTTGGTTCCTCATTTCATTAGTAATCACAATTTTAATATGTTAGCAAGTTAGAGACATGGCCTCTTTTGCTTAGAAAATAAATCTTTGATATTCTACTCAACTCGGTTCAGCGATGTAAAGTGTCATGTACATTCACGATATCCTGTTTTTGAACTTGGAGGGCACAATACCATACATAGGTTTCAATTTATTTCCAGTGTTTATTGGAAATATTTTCCTTTCAAAGACTCATCCTACAACAATCTCAGATAATAATAATAATAATAATAATAATGAGGACTTGATAGAGCGCCTAATGCAGGAAGCCTCTAAGCGCTTTACAAACCTAAAAAACAAAAGAAAACAGAAAGAAAACACAGAAGACAAAACAGAGACAACATCACACAACAAGGACAAAACAGAGAGTCGATCAGATAGAAAAATGCCTCAAATTACCCTCAATCCCACAATTTTCATACAATATATACTTCCTTTTATGTTTAACAACATCAGCATACCAAACAGTGCCATAGTCTCTGATATCATGCCATAAAAATCACCGACCAAATTTTGTTGGGACTAGTTTTCGCGGAGTATATTGCCCCTGATTGGGTGTACGACCTTAGAGCTGATAGGTTTGTTTACACATTAAGGGGCTTATTTTGTTTTCCAATATGACCGTCACTCGAAGGGAGGGAACAGTCCGCAGAAATGAACATAGCATACACTACTTGTACCTGCGATGCAAGGAATTATTACACACCGATATGACTGTATGTATATTGATATCATACACTACTATACCGTTTACAACCGTATCATGGTTATATGGAATTTGGCGCATTTTTCGTGGTTTCCCGTGAATATATCTCTCACCCTACTATTTATCCTAACATAATTAACACCATCAGAATCTTCACCTTCAAATCGTAATGATTTTTTGCGGAAAATGAATAAAAACTACGGAAGTTATGACCAAATGATAAAAGATACTTTCGGCCGAATTTGGCGCACCTGTCACTCAATCGAACCTGCCACTAGAACGAAACCATTCATTTCTGAAAAATGTTCACGGGGAAAGAACATCAGTAAGTTGCAACTTTGGAGCAAAAATTTACGAAAATCCATCAATAAAAACGGTCACAATGCTTGAACAATTTTCTTCGACTAGCTTAGGATAGGCTACGAGCTTACGCTACGAATTGTGCGTTGCTAGGTATGGGGCAGACATTCGAGACATTGACGATACTGTCAATATCCACACGACATACTACAATTGCATACGTACACAGCTCACTAAGTGGTTGAATACAATACCCTTCACTATGGCCTATATTTTAATTGTGACAGGAAAGAAACCAAATTGATATTCATAACAATCAATTGTGCTTAACAATAATAGCCTTGAAAACGTGAGTTTCTCGAGAAGCATGGAAGAAATGAGATAGGTCTATAATTATTTAAGGAATCTTTGTCACCAGTTTTGAAGATAGGGACAACACGGGCAATTTTCAAGAAGGTGGGGACACAGTACAGTTCCCAGTATAGCATCACACGTGATAAGCTATATTCATTCTGAGTGCATTATCTGTTTCAGTATTGCAACATATTGGTGGAACGGCCTTTGGTCCCCCGATTCGAAAGGTTTGCGTATGTCGCTCCAAATTCACCGATTACGCTCAATATTCCTGCCCAAATCCGAATTGAAATGTAAATATGATAAATATCAGTAACGTTTCAGGCATTGTCCATGTCAATATCAGTGGATTTGTTGTCTTTCGATATCAAAAATGACCCTGAAAGTACATTTCAGAGCCCACTCATCTCCAACATCGAATCATCTGAAACTAAATACAACGACAAAGACAGGACGGTCTTAAAACATTTTTTCATCTCGTCTAAGTTAGACTATTGCAATTCGCTCTTGTATGGTGTACCTCTTACTCAAATCAAACGCTTACAAA
>JAODUJ010080303.1:0-11719 GCA_027564615.1 Psolus chitonoides | reverse complement strand
GAACCCTTCCTTTCGTGTAACAGGCTGTTGAAAAACGGATGTTTTTTGCTGGTTCGAGTTTTTCTCCATACTCAATGCACTGCGCAGAACAGTTGACTCGTTTCCATTCTTCTGGGCTCCCTCCATGTGACGTCACAAGAACTATTACGTGATATGACTTTTTACCCATTTCTACCCCTTTGGCGACCAAAAATGGACGCGGTGTTTGAATTTTCTCAACATTATAACTATTACATTTTAAATTAATGACGATGTCGACAATAATCTGCCAACATTTATTCATAAATGAACAAACATGTGGTCCCTTAGAAATAGTGTTAAATAATGTAGGTTTAGCCATGAAGGTTATTACCACTGGGTTGACCACATGGAAATTGTGTAGATATCTGTTGACGTGATTTACTTACTGGCCAGATCAATTTGTAATTTATGACACTTTGATCATTGAGTGAGTGAGTGGTAAGAATTAACGACACATCAACACCAAAAATGGGTTATATAGTGTCCGAAAGCTATATATATGATACACAGCTGAATTGTTGAAAGATTGAACAGTAGTCAACAACCAATGATCACCTAACAAAATCCAATGAAAAATGTTTGTACAGGTTGATTTATCTTTGACCATTGAATCTGTTTTATTTTGTTGGTTTCTAGTGACCATGATGCTGTTTTAACTAGATGGCATTTGCTTCCACCATTCGGTCTTTCCCCATGTACTACTCGCCAATTCCCATTGTCGGCACAGTTGTTTGATACACATTCGTGCACAGTTGTACCACATCTCATATTTTCGGTACTGATGAAATAATGATCGATAATATGTTAACCTCTCTACCTGTAGTTGTTAAAAGAATGGGGCAATAGTGTGGATATTATAGTAATAAATGATTTGTTTTACTCAACAGAATGCTGAAACCCTCCTGTGTAACTTGAACCCTGGTTTAGTGCGACAACACCATACCTCGTCATCCAGAGAGTATGTGAGGCAGAGAATTCTTGACAAATCACACTCAAACATGTGTGATCTCTCATTTTGTCTCCAACCAACTGGTACTGTAAAATGAATTAAATGTCACAGTTGCAGCCGATGGTGTCATAACCACTGCTGTAATAGGTAGCGTCAATTTGTATTCTTTGCCAGTGATGAAGAACATATGCAGTCATGATGTGTTTGTGATGCTTCTTGTAAATACGATATCTCCGGATTATGAGCAAATATTGTTAAAGATAGGTCTGGCCCTGCCCATCATGAATATTATTGAGATGAGATGTCATATCACCCATACATATACTACACCACCTACCAATACCACCAAACCAGGTTTCATCAAAATCGGACGTAGCCCCGCCCACTCATCTACTCACTAGGGGTAACCTACCCACTAAGTATGAGACTGATCCAAGTTACCCCCTTTGCGTTTAAGTTTGTGGACGTTTTAGATGAGTCACCCTACACATTCGGCTCTAACTATATGTACCAAGTTTCATTTGAATCCAACAATGTTTAGTACTATCACCTCAAATGACCTCCAACATTTTTGGTACCATATGTTGACTATATGTACTCAGTTTTGTGTGAATCCAACAATGTTTAGTAATTTCACCTCAAATTCGACCTCAAATGACACCCGATGACCTCGAAATGACCTTTAAAATATTCATCACCAAATGTTTAATACATGTACCAAGTTTCAGGTATATCTAAATTTGACCCCTGATGACCTCCAAATGACCTTCAAAGTTCTTGTCACCAAATGTTTACTATATGTACCAAGTTTCCTGTACGTACAACAATGTTTAATATGTTGACCTAAAATGACCCCTGATGACCTCCCTGATGACCTCCACAGGACATTTTGAATGTTCAGCATCAAATGTTTACTGTATATACCAAGTTTCATGTAAATCTATAATTTGACCTCAAATGACCTCCAAATGACCTTCAACATATGGCTCACCAAATGTTTACTTCATGTACGAACTTTCGTGTCCATCCGACATTGTTTAGTATTTTGGCCTAGAATGGCCACTACTAGCACCATCCACCCAAAATCCCTGAACACCCCATAGCTATTAGCTGTTAGTGCTAAGCAACTGTATGATCAGGATGTTCTAGTATCTAGAGCTAGTAATTGCTTAGAAAATAAAATGTGGCGCTGTCTCATATATGTATGCTCTGTGCATATTGTGGTACGTGTACGCCACACACATAGACATGTACAATCGCACAACTTTGAAGTGATGCATCATGTAAACATATTTGTGAAGGACTGTGTCAAGCAGTTGGAGCATCCAACTAATTATGGGCTCAGTCATAGCGGAGAATGTCAAGCACACATCAGCATGGTTGGGATCCTCCTGTTCCTGAGAGGCACCAGAGAAGCCAATTGGAATTTACACGTGGCAAGTGTGCGATGCATGTTGCTTTGGATATTCGCATATGACCACATAAATTATGGCCGATACCTTCCAGCCTACTGGCTCGAGATGTCACATATCGAATCATCACATCCAGGGATAGCACAAACTTTTCTCGACGGCGAATTTGCTGTGCAGAGAAGTGACTACCCATATGCCCGAACAGCATGCGATCAAACGATTGAACAAACCGGAAAACGTGATTCAAAGACCAAAGGTGTAATGACTGGGTTCCCAACCAGCAAAGGCGCTGTCAACATATGGATTTGGTCACACCATGCTAGAGGAGCGATCACCAGAGAATGCGAAACTATGGCAGGTAAAGGTGAACATTTATCTACCCGACTTGATCTTCTTCCTAGTAGAATCAAACGAGACAATGCCGAAGTACAGACAATTGGGTCTACTATTAATGACATGGTTAATGCATTTTACATATGAAGATGATGAGCTGATTCACGTAACATCGGGAGTTGTTGCTACAGAGGATATGGCAATTGATTTGCAAACAGCACAAGACAAAGGAGACATTGAATTCAGGAAGTTCACAGAGGAAAGGCTACAGACGAACGAAGTTGCTTACTTTGATGCTCTGGAAAAACTAAAGCTCAAAACATTCACTAACATGACGAAGGCTGTGAAAACTAAAGTTCGAGGAAGGGAGGAGACTTTGAAGGCTTGACAAGAACCTATTAGCAAGACTTGTTATCATTGGACGTTTCCGTGAAATTGATCTGAGAGAGCTTTTGATATATTCTCTTGGTCCAGTGCCACTCTCGCTGGCTACATCACAAGGTGGCCTTGTAAAGACGAATAAAGCCAACCTTCTCCATGCTCTAGAGGGTCAGTCTGAAGAACCACTTCCCGATATTACAAGAATCAGCGTCAACGTCATTGATGCTATGGCTTTGATCCAACAACTCAACAGTTACTAGTGTTCACATCTGGCAGAACACTTGGTGTGAAGCGAGCAGACGGCAGTAGCCTGCTGCTTCGAACATGAGAACACGCAAGGGTCTGTGAGGCATATCCGAACTAGCCAAATCAAAAATAGTTTCAGACATATTTTCTATAAACATTTAGAGCGGTCTCGGGCGGTCTCAGTCCCGAGTCCTCAAAACCAGGAGTTTGTGACCAAGACCGAATCATTAAGATACTAGACCAATACTGGCTGGCTGAGACCAAGATCAGGCTCCGAGACCGCTGGAATACACTAGATGTTCCCAGTTGTAAAGTATTGGAATGTTTTGGCCCAAACTTTTGAACTTATATATGGGCCTAAGAAATGTTCATCCTCCAAATATATGTTACCTTCTCAATTTTCTACACATTTTAATCAGGTGGAACTTATCTTCATTCTGCAGGAGGAGGATCAAAACCACAAGTAGCAAGGTCCACACATCTTTGTATGGAGGCGATGGCCAGGGAGTCCCTGTAGAGGATTAGGGGGATAAACACGGAAGTGGATCCAACGGGTACTGCCACCCCGGAAATAGCACAGGTACGAGCCTTTCTATAGCAGGAGCAGGACTTGGAATCAGACTAAAAAAGGGCATGGCCAAATGGCTATCAGTTTTAGATAGGTTATTTTTAGCAAGAGGAACCTAGTAATCCCGAAAACTTACTGTTTTGGGTATTCACGAGCAACAATACTTACCGCCATGTGAATAATTTGCATATTCGACCCGACTGCTAATAATAAACGGAACCTTTGACCCATGAAGCACCCAATTCCACCCACATGAACTGAGCGAATAGGAATTGGCAACCTCATAATTTCGCATTCATGGAAAAACCCAAATAGCTAAGTATTGTTAGGCGATGTGAATGATTATATTTAAAGCCAAAATCCGAGTTGAAAACTTCAGTTCAAATTTTAGTCCATTTTCGGGCCCTACTTCAGGTAGGCCTACATAATCATACAGATCATAGGATGGTTGATGCAAATGTTAAAGTTCAATTTATCAAATAAATTGGATTTTGTATAATCTTAGTAAATTTTTCATGAAATTTTGTTTAGTCAATGCTGGTATGAATGGGGGTGCCTAATATCATTCCACAATGTTTAGGTTAGTGAACTAAGTTGATCCCAATTATTAAATTAACCATTTGTGGGCCTAGGTCAGATTTTGGTGGGCCTCTAGTGATCATGGTGACAGTCTTTGGCTGGATGTGGCATGTGGGCCTTCATATATTCCTACATTTTACAGATGGGCTCCAGACGTAAAATAGTTGCCGACCCCTGGTTAACATCCTATGACGGCATGTATTTTTGTATATACCATTATACCTATTGTTCTAAATGTAAATGCATAACATTCACCTATATTTCATGAAAATGTATCCTTTATTGTGAGGGAGTAGTAGTAGTAGTAGTAGTAGTAATAGTAATAGTAGTAGTACAGTTTACTGAAACGGCAACCACTTCGGCAACAACAACAGCAACTCAGGGCACATCACTCAGTATTCTGGAGGAGAAAAGTGCACCAGTTGGAGACCATTGTGGAGAGTCTATCTTCACAACCGTCATCCCTACAGAGAACTACGGAAATCCAGCAGCTCAAGTTTCAAGAAGACCTGTTGAAACTTGAGAAAGTCAAAGTGGACCTCCAACGCCAGACATTGGAGGTGCAGAGGAAGATGTTGCTGGTGATGGGGTCCGGTGAGGCCAGAGCATTGCTCTCCCCAATGTTTGAGCAGTAGCTGAGGAAGATGTTGCTGGTGATGGGGTCCGGTGAGGCCAGATCATTGCTCTCCCCAATGTCTGAGCAGAAGCTGAGGTCCACTTTCAAGTCAAGTTTCAAGCCTTCTCTGTTTGAGTTGCCGGTTCTCTGTAGAATAACTCGCTGACTGAGTCTTCAATTGGTGCACTTTCGTCCATACAGTGCGTCCCACTAGAATATTATAATATGTCCTTATACAAACCTTTTAGGAATTGAGCTCAGTGAATTTGGTTTCTCAGCCGTCTTTAGCCCTAATAAAATTCATTGATAGAATAGGCCCACGGTATTCCCTGCCTGTCGTTGGCGACTAAAGGAGTTGTTAATGTGTCGTCAAACATTATCTAGACAGTAACCAGCGATCCTTGGCCGACTTTATTCATTTTAGTCACGCCCTTCCTCCCCACACACATACATATCACCGTGATTTGTTATCTTTATTTGCTTATGAATATTACGGAAGCATTGGCATCGATCTGTTATTTATATGGGGGGGGGGGGGGTGATCATGGCCACATTTTTAAATCATTCACTGCGTGAGAAAAAATCAATACATCGTTTTTGATCCCGAAGGCAAACGGAATCTATGCAGTCACGCGGGCGTGCGTATGTGTGTGTATGTGTGACACTCCTTGTCAACACGATAACTGAGAACGAAAAGGCAGATTGTTCTCAAACATGGTTGATGGATTACTCATAGTGAGTGGATGATCCATATTGTTTCTGTGAGATTTGAGGTCAACAGAGGGCAATTACTGACAACCTTGTAAACACTGTAACTTGACGAGTGAAACTCCAATTAGGCTCATACTTAGTATGTATGCTACCCGTACTTAGTAGATGAACCCTGTTGTTTCAGTTTCACCAAGGTCAAAGGTCATCCTGGGTCACTAGAGGTTGAAAACCAAATAACTTGATGAGGGAAATTTCAATGAAGCTCATACTTGGCTCATATATTATTCACTCAGAACAGGAGATGTCTGTTAATTCTGGCCAAGGTCAAAGAGGTAAATTACTGAAAATAAACAAACTTGTAAGCACTACCTTGATGAGGAAAACTCCAATTAGGCTCATACTCGGTAGGTATACTATTACGACCCATATCGAGTAGATAATCCCTGTTGTTTTTCACCAAGGTTAAAGATCATCCGAGGTCAGTAGGGGTGAAAAACTGAATAACCTGATGAGGGAACTTCAATTAAGCTCATATTTGGTACATGTATTATTCACTCAGAGTCATCTGAGATCACTACAGGTCGAATACTAAAAAACGAACTTGTGAACTCTGTAAATTGATGTGGGAAACTCCTATTATACTCAAATCTGGTATGTATATCGTCCATACTAAGTAGATGATCCCAATTGCGCTGTGTTGGTTTGTGTTGTATGTGATTCCTGGTGACCTAAGACGATCTTTGACCAATCTCAAGATAAACAGAGACAAACAACTCGTAGACAGACATCAACCACATGAGTACGCGCCTTATACTAAATCGGACCTTCCTCCCTTCATTAGGATGACGGGCACTGCGGGTACGCCCAAGCATGGAGCAACAACCACCTTTGCCAAGTTACCCTGTAGTTTTGTTTACCCTAACCTACATTTGACCTGTGAAATTGGGGTTGGAGTTTCACTTGTCTATAGCTATGACGTTAGAGAGCGTGGTGGGCTAGTGGTTAAGGCACTCGACTATCGATTCACGGATTGCCCGATCGATTCCTGGCTCTGATACCACGTTGCGTTATTGGGTATGGACGCTTATCTCGTTTGCCTCACTCCACCCAGGTGCAACTGGGGACCTTGCGAGGTGTAACTTGTAAAGTTGGCGCTGATCTCGAGCTGGAGCCTGGGACTCACTTGTGAGTCATTCGAGTAGCACCAATGACCAGGGGTAATGTCTGTACAGCGCTTTGATAATATGGTGAAAGGCGCTATATCAAATACTAACATTATTATTATAACATTAGTTACAGTTTTTTGTTGTTTACATTTGATAACCTAGAACGGCTTTGACCCTATCTACAAATAACAAAAGCCACCAGCTCATAATAAATCAGCCAATGAGATGGTCGGCATCTCAACTAAATCGTTTTTCCTCAGTATTTGATCTCCACCAACACGATAAGGATTCTTATAGGGATCTACAAACATCCGACCTACCAAACTCAGTTTACCTTAGATGACTATTAACCTATCACGCACGATATGAATCACCTACTAACCTGTCAAACATAGGCCTAACTTCGCTTAAGTGAATTTTGCCTCACAATGTTATCATGTAAACAGAAATCATCACATGTACTCAGCCACGCGTATGTACACAGGTATGACCCCTTTTACCTCTGACACAAAATGGTACTATGTAAGCCATTCGCCAACTCAATTTGTTCTAGTACTTGTAATTACATTTTTGGGCATAATTGACAAAATAACTGTATCATACAAACATGTAAACTCTGAAGTTTTCCCATCCCTTTCCAGAATGTAGTGATATTCGGCAATTATCAATGGAGAGCAGTTGTCGGTGGGGCATGTACCTTTCCAGAACAAGAACTCATCGGATGGACGGTGAACTGCACGCCTGGTGCGACATTCCACACTTAACAAAGGTAATTAATGTGATTCCTGTGTCGTATTTTTCGGGCAACTACTGACAACTACCGGCAACCTTTACAGTCGGGAGTAGTTGCCGCAGTCCCTAGAATAGTCGTATATAGTAATGTTTTGGTTACCACTGGATTTTCAGCATGTTTTTATTGATCGCTGCTGGATTGATGCCAATGAGTATAGCTTGTCTCTTACCGTTGGTACTGTCGTCTGTTGTCGCCAGTGAACGTAGATCGACTTCCAGTGACGTAGGTACGTATTGTCGCTGTTTTTTGGCGGGATGCAAAGACACAATGGCGGTCTCCAGCCACCAGCTAAAAAAAAATCGTGTAATTGTGACAGTGGTATAAAGGGAAACCCTGCGTTTATTTAGTGCGTTTTTGCAAGATTAGTTTGCCACCTATAGTTACACACAAAGGATGGCAATCGATGAAAATTGATTTGGTGGTATTGGTAGGAGGTGTAGTATATGTATGGGTGATATGACATCTCATCTCAATAATATTTATGATGGGCGGCGCCAAACCTAATTCTACCAAATTTAGCTCGTTATCAGGTAAACTCAAAGGGGGTAACTTGGATTAGTCTCATACCTGATGGGTAGGATATCCATAGTGAGTAGATGAACCCTATTAATTTCGGTACTGATCTCGTGAATTTTAATGAGTGGGCGGGGTTTAGAGTTAATTTCTTTAAACGATGACATCTTGGTAACCGTATGTCCAACTGTTATGAAACTTTACTTGGTGGTATTGGTACTAGGTGTAGTATATGTGTGGGCAATACGCCATCTAATTAATATTCATAAACTTGTATATGTGTGGGTAATTATCAATCTCCAATTCACAATTGTTCAAATTGTTCTGTAGCGCATAGGCCTCAATGGATTTCGATGAAACTTGGGTAGTGCTTCATGTGGGGTGTACAGGCATTTGGGGTCCAAAGTCTTCTAGTGGTCACCTAGTGGTCAAAGTTGTGCCGTGCATACAGTACAAGCTTTGACAAATTTTGATTAAACTTGGACTCAATAATGGATGGGCAATGAGTCATTAGTGGTGGTCAGATATTTGGGGTCAATGGTCATCTAGTGGTCATTTGGGGTCATTTTTTGAAAACGGCTAAAATGCTTCTCCTACAGTTTGTATGGAACAATGTTGAGGTTTTGTCATAATCAGACTTGGGTAGTGCTTCATTTGTGGTGTTCAGGAATTTGGGGCCAATGGTCATCGAGGGGCCATTTAGGGTCCAAGGTCTTCTAGTGGTCATCTAGTGGTCGGTCATTGAGGGTCAAATTTGTGCCATGCATACACGTTTTGACAGATTTCGATGAAACTTGGACACATAGTAGATGGGTGATGGGTCAGTGGTGGTCAGATATTCGGGATCAATGGTCATCTAGTGGTCATTTGTAGTCATTTTATGAAAATTGCTAAAATGATTCTTCTCCTACAGTTTTTATGGAACAATATCGAGGGTGTCATAATTATACTTGCTTCTTTCGGGGTGTTCAGGAATGTGAGGTCAACGGTCATCTGGGGGTCATTTGTGGTCATATGGTTTGAGCTACTGCACCATTGGTGCTCTTGTTTTTTACTGTACTAAATTTTTTGACAGAGGCGCCAAAACCGAAGTTTGCCACCGGGCGCCGATAATGCTCACTACGCCACTGCCCCAGAGGCGTGACCAGTCTTCATGGTGTGAGGGGATAAAAAAATCCGTCTCCATTGTATGTGGGCTGTTATCAGTCATCTTTGAAGTGCAAGTCCAGCCAAAATTAAAAAAATATATAGCCTATACGTTTTAGAGGATCGAAATATATGTCGTCTAGTGAAGATCCATTCTTTATACTATATTCCTATTCAGAGATAACATTTCAAAAGGTATTCATTTTAATACCAAATTGGGAAATCCCTTAGGTGCTGACGTCACTTCAACAGTTCTCTGATAACTCTTTTGTTACTTATTGCTTTTCATGTTCAAATACGTTGAAAATGAAATTGGAATGATATTCATTCTAATTGTTCATGGTGTCATGTTAGTGAACCCACATGATACATATAGCCTAGTTCATATTGCATATTACATGTAAATAGCATGTATAAAATCGCATTTACAGTATAAAGGATAAGTTAAGGCGTGCAGCAAAGTTTAGGAATTGATGTAGGAAAAATATGGTGTTGCCATTCTCCCCCTAATAAATTGACGTTTTTCATATTGTCATATCTCAATAACCGTAGCCTACATAGTTTGGATAAAGTGTTCCTGAGTCCTAGTACATAACTTTGAATGCTCTACATTCTTCAACATGCCAAATTGAAAATTGAGGGTTACACTCCTCCTTTAAAAGGATAGTCCAGATCCAAGTGAAAACCTCACCTGATATGTTGTAGAGCAAAATTTACATTTTATTTCAGGAAATTTTGCCGCCAAAACCCTATCGACGCGACAACTAATCTACATAAAATAAATAGTATTCACCAGTGGCGTATCCAGGGTCTCATGCGGGGAGAACGGGGGGGGGGTACATATTGCGAGCGCGAAGGACGAGCAAAATGGCGTAGCCTACTTTTAGAGTGGTAGCCTACATAGGCCACGCATAGGTCATGTTGTAGTGCCGATATTGCTAATGTAGCCTATATTATGTGCATCAAGAATGCATGGGAATAAGGATGAAAACGGGTGCGAAGAGCGCGAAGTTTTTCGTTCTAGCTATCATGCATGCGAAATGCGTAAACAAAATATCACAGTAAAAGTGCAGCTAGTGCGTGCGCGTTAGCGCGCAGCGAGGGGGTAATTTTGTTGTTGGCTACCATGCATGGCCTACGAAATGGGCAAATGAAAGAACTATGACCCTAACAGTACAGCTAATGGGCGTGAAGCGCGCGGAAATTGTTGTGGTGGCTAGGTAACATGCATGCGAAGGGAGAAAAAAATATCACGATATCACGCGAAGCGAGCGAACATTTTTCTGGTATAGCCAGCTATCATGCATGCGAAATGCGTTAGAAAATATCACAGTAAAAGTGCAGCTAGTGTGCACGTAGCTCGCAGCGAGCAGGTAATTTTGTTGTTGGCTACCATGCATGGCCTACGAAATGAGCAGATGAAAGAACTATGACCCTAACAGTGCAGCTAATGGGCGTGGAGCGAGCGGAAATTGTTGTGGTAGCTAGGTAACATGCATGCGAAGGGAGAAAAAAACTATCACAATATCACGCGAAGCGAGCGAACATTTTTCTGGTATAGCCAGCTACCATGCATGCAAATTGCGCAAAAACTAACACGGCATAAACGCTTAACTTTCTAGTTCTATCGATAAATATATACATAAACGGATGCAAGTTTATGGCTACTGGTAGAAACGACGTAACCGCGCGCAAGGCGTGTACAATTGGGGGGGGGGGGTGATTTCAGCTGGCAAGAAATTTCCAGGAAGTCATATGCACCTCATCCGAATCTCTACGAAAATGTAACTTTTAAACTTCGAATCGACTTGTGATTAATGGTGCATTCAACAGTTGCATTACTTCCGTAAGTCATAGGCATATCAAATACTGCTGGTGTTTGTTTCATTCAATAGTATCGTGTATCCTGTTATATATTTCCTCACCTGTGTGGTGTCTGGTTTACATACTATTTGGACGGATTGCCTTGCAAAGAACTGATTTTTTTTTAATTTGAACAACGGTGCTACTTCGCAGTATCAAAGAAAATCACTGAAGCTGCAAAAAGAACTACCGTACTAGTACAGTGACAGACACTATTATCGCGGGTAGCACGAGCTTCTTTCAAATACAGTATACAAATACGGCTTTAAATTGACTTCCATCACAACAGATATTCCTATTGCTCAAAATAAACTTTATTTGCAAGTTGCAACTTTTGCAGATAAGCAGCATTTCAATTTTTTTGTCGGAACCTCGCCGGATGGGGCAAGTTGCAAAATTGGTATATATAGTACTGTATGAAT
>JAODUJ010080192.1:0-11721 GCA_027564615.1 Psolus chitonoides | reverse complement strand
CGTACACTAGTGTGTACAGTATATATATATATATATATATATAATGGAAGTACAGATCATTGCGCACTTTTGAGCATTCGAATGAATATATTTCCGAAAAATATATGATCTGCTAGTTGTTCAACGTGTTAAATCGTTGCTACCTCGGGGTCCATTGTGCCAAATTTGATAACCGATAACCATGATCAAAAATTTGATAAAGCATTTTGTTCGAAGAAAAAATTAGGTCGACGATGTTTTGTGACAAATTTGAGACCGATAGCCATGATCAAAAAATTTAAAAAGCATTTTTTATGGGCAAATTAGGTCGACGGTGTTTTGAAACAATTGTCCGATTATTGCGCACTTGGACACACAATCGATCATAACGATAAAATTACACCATTGTTTTGAGAAAAATATAAAGGGAACGAGAATATGGTAACCTGCAAATTTTGATGTGAATTTGACCAAATGACACAAATCAAAACGGTCATAAACACTGAATATAATTTGCCGTTTTTCCCGATTAGGCGAGATGCTTAGGCTAGGAATTTTGTGTTGCCAGGTATAGTGCGTATGCGCAAAATGATGTTAGTTGACGTTTATCCCCGGGCGCCCGTACGATTTAATCTAATAGATTGAATAATGATACAGAGCTGTATATAATGATACAGAGCTGTATGTAGTGACCGAGTCCGGACTCTGGCTCACCGTATCTGTTTTTTCCTGAACTCGGAATGGGGGGCAGTGGGAAGGAGTCCACGGACTCGGAATTGGCTCGAACACGGCCACACGGGTTAAGTGGACTCGACCACAGCCTTGAAACTGCCCACTGGTGGAAACATGCTCACTTTTAATTATTCCAATGAAGCACAGCCCTTTTTTGCACCCGAAATTGTACGGTATTCCGGCAATTCAATTAAGTATATAACCATGCATGGTATGGAAGGAAGTGTTTGTATTAATTTTAATGACGATGTGCATGTGGTATTTGGGTTTGGGCAAGTCAAAAGAAGCTAAGTAAAGGCTTCAAGCAGTAGCGACTGAAGTTGTTATCATTATTGTTTATTTAGTCTATAATATTTAAATAATTTCTTTTTTACTACGAAATTTGTACACGATTCACTGGCACCATTGCCTTCTAATGCCCCGAGGGCACAACTCAACTGGCACAATTACCTTTACGTCCCGGGGGCACAGCTCAACTGGCACAATTGTCTTCACGCCCCGAGGGCACAACTCAACTGGTACAATGCCTTCACGCCCCGAGGCCACAACTCAACTGGCTCAATTGCCTTCACGCCCAGAGGGCACAACTCAACTGGTACAATTACCTTCACGCCCCGAGGCCACAACTCAACTGGCTCAATTGCCTTCACGCCCCGAGGCCACAACTCAACTGGCGAATTTTCCTTCACGCCCCGAGGGCACAACTCAACTGGCACAATTGTCTTCACGCCCCGAGGGCACACATCAACTGGTACAATGCCTTCACACTCCGAGGCCCCAACTCAACTGGCTCAATTGCCTTCACGACCAGAGGGCACAACACAACTGGTACAATGGCCTTCACGCCCGAGGACTCAACTGGCTCAATTGCCTTCACGCCCCGAGGGCACAACTCAACTGGCACAATTGTCTTTACGCCCGCGGGCACAACTCAACTGGCTCGATTGACTTCACGCCCAGAGGGGAGAACTTAACGTCTCCACTCCAACCTTTTAACGCTGAGCACCAAGCAATGCGGCAATGGGTACCATTTTTTAGGTCTCGTTGGTTAACTGACCCGACCCGGTTTCGAACTCGTAATATGTGATGACGTATGCTGTTGGGGATTTCATTTTACTGTTTCAGTAGTGGCAAAAATGTGGTCCTGCTCGCGATTCGAGGTGAAGAATGTTTGAAGATGTTTTCTGGTAATTTTGAGGACGCTGATTCCAAATGTTGGGGTCCAACTGGGAAATGTGGAGAACTCCCCGGAATAGAGTGCGCTTTTCGCAAGATTGCCGCCAAATTGCTATGAAATAGCAGTTTGATGCTTGAAATATACAATTGGAAATACATCTGAAGGTGTGTTGTGACTTTCTTAAGGATACTGAATCTGATTTTTTTTGGTCCAACCTCGGGCAAATGTGGAGGGAGGGGACTTTATAATTAGTGGGGGGATTTATAATTGGAGGTCGTTTTTTCTCAAACCTAAAATATGACAATTAAATTTGTTTGAAAATGTTTTCTGGTATTTTCAAGGATGCTGAATATGGTTTCCTTTATCCAACCTCGAGGAAATATGGGGAACTCCTGATAGAGAACACTTTCCTCAAAATTGCCTGAATCATTTATACAAAATCACACGATAATGCATACATTATACGTTTGAAAAGGGTTTTTAAAAATGTTTAGTTATATTTCCGAAGACGCTGAATCTGATTTTCAGGGTCCAACTTTTGGAAAACACGGAACTCATTCTAAAGGGTATTTGCTGAGATGCTGAATCTGAATTTTGGGGTTCTGCCTCGGGGAAACGTGGGGAACTCCTCATATAGGGCGTCGCTTTTCTCAAAATAGCCACGCAAATTATATATATAAAAACACCACAATGCATAACAATATGCATTTGAAAACAGGTTGAAAAAATATATATTCTGGTACTTTCAAGGATGCTGGATCGGAATGTGTGTGCCCAACTATGGGGACAAGTGAAGAACTCCTAACAATACACCTTTCAAATCGGTCACCAAAGTCCTATACAATCACAAATGTAATATAAAAAAATATATATATATATATATAATGATGCAGTTCTTGAACCTATAGTCTCGCCTGATTACCTGGCAGTGGCATTTCGCTTTCGTCGTGGAAATGTATACTGTATGTAGGACCAAGTTTCATGTAAATCCAACAATGTGTAATAATTTTACACATGATGACCTCCAAATGACCTTCGAAATGTTCCGTCACAAATGTTTACTATATGTACCAAGTTTCGTTTAAATCCAACAATGTTAAACATTGTGACCTCAAATGACCCCCGATGACCTCCAAGTGACTTTCAAAATTGTCAACACTAAAGGTTTACTATATGTACCAGTTTATGTAACCGTGGGCAATAAATTGCTTGTGTAGGGCGGCATCCAACATTGGATGCACGGGGCCTAACACACACACACACACCAGTTTAATGAAAATCCAACAATGTTTAATAATTTGATCTACCAAGTTTCATGTCAATCCATAATTGGACTCAAACTGACTCCTGATGACCTTCCAAATTGTCATTACTAAATGTTTACTATATGTACCGAGTTTCATCTAAATCAAACAATGTTTAGTAATTTTGCATAAATTAGGCTAATTACCCTAATCAATTAGCGTATTTTGTGCTACAAATCTAATCGGTTCGAGAACTCCAGTGCCTCCAACCCCCTACCAAATTTCGTCATCATAGCTTATACGGTTCAAGAGAAATGCTGTTCACAAACTTAATGAGCTCAATATGCAAATTAGGTTAATTTGCCTAATAAGTAGCATATTTTGGGCTGAAAATCTAATCAGATCAAGAATTCATGCCCCTACAACCCCATGCCACTGGTTTCGTCATTATAGCTCATACGGCTCGGTAGATATGCTGTTCACAAGCAAAGTGCACGGACGGACACACACACGCGCACACACACACACACACACACACGTACGCCATAGTGACCACTAAGTATATTCTGCGTTCAGGCGAGACAAAAAGTGCTTATCGTCGCTTCAAAAATATTCAGAAGATGTTTTCTGGTATTACGGTCCAACCTCGGAGAAATGTAGGGCATTCTAAATCAGAGCGCTTCTCAAAACGGCTGCCAAAATTCCATAACACTATGTAACCTTCAGTGTAAAGTATAAAATGAGCCGATTTAAGAAAAATGCCTTAACAGGAGTACCCATATTTTGCCTATATTGAATCCAAAATTCATTTTCAAATTCTCGAAAATACCAAGCCAAACATTTTTCAACAGACTATTTTAGGCATTATAGTGAGTTAATGAATTTTCCGCATTTCTCCGTGATTGAACCCCGAAACTCAAATTCAACATCTTGTAAAATACCAGGAAACATCTTTAAACCATTTTCAAATGAATATTGGTGTTATTTTATATATAACTTTCTATGTTATTTTTAGAAAAGTGCCTCTATCAGGAGTTCCCCGTATTTCCCTGAGGTTGGGACCCCAAAATTCAGTTTGGCGTCCTCGGCAAATACCAGGAAACATCTTTAAACCTTTTTCAAATGCATATTTTGTGCACTGTGATGTTATTTTATATACAATTTTTGGAGCTATTTTAGGAAAAGCGCTTTCTATCAGGATTTCGCCATGTTTCCCAGAAGTTGAACCCGAAATTCGGAGTCGGCGTCTTCGAAAATACCAAATGTATATTTTGTTTAGTGTGATTTCATATATAATTTTCAGGCAATTTTCAGGAAGGCGCTTTCTATCAGGAGTTCCCCATATTTCCCCGAGGTTAGACCAAGGCCTGGCAATGCAACACCAACCGCCGTATACACAGTTGAAGCCATCACGGAGACAAAAACGTTGCCCCTGATAGCGCTTTTAGGTTACACTGGCTGCGTTTTTGTCAACTGTTAGCTGACTGTTAGTTGTTATTATATAGTCATCTGCATACCATATAGTATGGAGATGCCCATATATGTAAACTAACAGTTGACTAAAACACGGCCAATGTGTTCATGTACGACGCACTGAACTAAAAAACAACGCTCTGAACATCCATGTCTTGTTGTCACGGTGATTCCTAGCTAGATTGACATTAACCGTAGCTCTGCATTAGAGAGCATCACAGTCCGAACTAGAAGCGTCTTTCATTTTGTGTTACTCAAGTTTTAGGGTAATGTTCCAATTGGCATCAATTCTGGGCGCCCTATTGCCTCTCCAGTTATTATATTATCTCCTCGGACTAGACCCCCCCCCCTAAAAAAAAATCAAGATTCAGCATTCTTAGAAATACTAGAAAAATATTTTCAAACATTTTTCATTGGCATATTTTATACATGCAATTATCAATTTCAGGGGGCATTGATGATATTCCCAAACGCTTTACGCACTAGGCCGGGGATACAGGGGGCAGCCCACGCCGCTTGTTGTGGTCCAGGGGCAAAGGCCATACGATTTGGTGCAATCTGCTTGTTAACTTAGATACCGAAGCTATGTCATGTGCACTCGAGAATGGTCAATTGAGAATCCTAAATCGTCACGCGCCCTAAGTTACACGTAGACCTGGCATACGAAAAAGTCAACCATGATATACGAAGGGGATACATCGACAGCGCCAGTTGAGGCGTGGACTAGAGAGGAGACTTACACCTCACTCGAGAGAATCTTGCCAATTATAAGTTGCACTGCAATTCACTAGTCAACAAGATAAAACAGTCGAAGTGTGACTATTACAACAGTCTACTTGCTGATGGTGACCATAAGACAGTTCACACTGTTATCAACGCACTACTTAAGCGCAACACGATTGCTTTACCTAATTCACCCACTGATTATGCCATTTGTGAAATGTTTAGTACATTTTTCTATTCTAAAATTGTTGATATTATGCAAGTAATTAATGATACTCTTATTAATGAAATGCTAATTCCATCTGAAGTACCCTTAATTAGGTCACAACCGGTGCTACTTACTAACTTTGATGATGTTAATGTTGACGATCTTGGTAAGATAAATGGGCAGTCACTAACAAAAAAAATCTGCGAGTTGGACATCTTACCAACATGGCTCCTCAAGAAATCACTACATAGCCTTGCTACTTTATTGTGCTCCATTATTAATTCGTCTCTTAGTTGTGGAATTTTCCATCGAGTTGGAAGGTAGCATCTGTTTTGCCTATAATCAAAAAGCCATTACTTGCCTCGAATTTCATACCCATATCAAACTTATCGTTTATAAGTAAACTTGCTGAACGACTTGTTCTTCAACAAGAAGCACTTCATATATCTGACCACGATCTTACCATCAAATTGCAATCGCCACACAAGCCCATCCACAGTACTGAAACTGCCCTGCTAAAGGTTAAACATGACATGAGCACAAAACTTGAGAGGGGCAACGCGGTTATGCGAGTACTCCTCGATCTGAGCGCCGCCTTTGATACCATTGATACGGGTTTATTGCTTAAAGTATTGCGTGATCGATTTTTCATAAGAGATCATGCACTACACTACGTTGGTTCAAGTCTATGACAAACAGGTAGCAGAGGGTTAAGATTGGTAGCAACTATTCTAAACCAGTCTTATTGAACCGTGGGGTTTCGCAGGGCTCTGTTTTTGGGCCCTGTGCTCTTCACTATGTTTATCTCTCCACTGACTGCAATTAGTGAGAAACATAATGTTTCTTATCACAAATTTGCTGATGATACTCAGCTCTGATCTCTCTGTTGATCCTACCAGCTCGACTGATTGCATTAGAGCTACGAATCAACTTAGCAATTGCATATCTGACATTCGTTCTTGGTTGTTTACTAGCGGTCTGAAACTCAATGACAATAAAACTGAGTTTATTGTGTTCTCTTCCCCCTATCACAACATGAAGTATTGAAGTATGATCTTTCTACAATCACACTGCAGATCGGTGATATTACTATTGCTGCTTCTAAGAATGTGCGCAATCTCGGGGCTTATTTTGACTCTAACATGACTATGGCTATGCACGTCTCCAAAATTTGTATTGGTGCACATTTTCAACTTTGGCCGTTGCGTAAAATCCGTCCCTATTTGTCTGTAAATGCTTGTAAAAGTGCAGTACAGTCACTGGTTATTAACAGGTTGGACTATACTTGCTCTTTACTCGTTGGCCTACCTGAGTATTTGTTCGACAGGCTGTAGCTTGTCCAGCATTCTGCCGCGCAACTCATTAGTCAGTGTGATAATAGAGCCCATATCAGTCCCATTATCAGTGATTTTCACTAGCTTAGGTGTTCGCCAGCTTGTTAGATTTAGACTGCGTTTATATATTCAAGATTAACCATGGGCTCGCAGCCCAGTATCTTTGTAATGAAGCCTCTAAACCTGTTTTTGTTCGTTCCTTACGTTTTTCGAACCAAGGTCCTATTTTTAAGCGCATATATGCTAAGAAATTAGTCAGCAAGTATGATTTTGCCATCAGTGGTCCTCTTCGCTGGAACAAACTTCCTTTGTACATACGTGAACTGAGTAGCCTTCCTCTGTTAAAAAACCATCCGAAAACTTTTCTGTTTCAAGAGTGTTATGTACTACAGTACTTTAATTCTTTGTAAAGCGCTTTGTTTTGCTTGCATGAAAAGTGCTATATAAGTATCGGTTATTATTATTATTATTATCCCTGGTGGGTATTCATTACCGCTGCCAAATTTGGTTCGAATTCATCAAGTAGTTCCTGGGATATTGTGGAAAAAACATACGTTCTTTGACCCTACCCCTGCCATACTAATAGAAATGAATCCTTATCTAATAATTAACATGTCTACTAAATTTCATGGAGTTCTATCTAGGAATTAATTACTTCTGCTGCCCAACTTAAATTGCTTAGCGCATTCCACGTCTGCCACCAATACGGCTTGGCCAGGCCCTGCAACGATTTTACTAAGCACACCAACCGCCTTCTATCTCCCTCTCCTGCACGCCCACAACACTGTTCTCCCTCCCACCTGTCCCTTGTCTGCCCGCCTTGCCTTCTGCTCAAAAGTGGAAAGTGTGTTTTATTTTATTTTTCAGAATAAAAACATGTCTTAGGAAAACCTAGAAAACATCAAACCAGATATTCATTTGGAATTACAGGTTAGGGTTTAAATACTTCTTGGTAATGTTGTGGCATATATTTGGAAGAATATTATCATAAA
This sequence comes from Psolus chitonoides, assembly GCA_027564615.1. Lineage (NCBI taxonomy): Eukaryota > Metazoa > Echinodermata > Holothuroidea > Dendrochirotida > Psolidae > Psolus > Psolus chitonoides. The sequence continues at coordinate 3,859 of JAODUJ010080192.1, read as the reverse complement.
TTGTCAATGTCAAGTGGTTGTGTGTCATAAGTAATAGTTTAGGCACACAGCTACAGCTTTACAATTACTAGTGCATACATGCAAATTACAATATGGCTAGGCCTAAGACTTTCTCCATGAATACTCATAATAGCCTACTCGTTAATTGAGTTAGCCTAGGCCCACAAATATCATTCTACAGTACATTAAAAGCAGAAGAATACTAGCCATAGCAAGATAGCCACAGCATATCCTATGAAAACTTATTGTAATAACTGGACATTTTAAAGCTTAGTTTGCACTGGCCTGTGTGTGATAACCGTCATTTGGAGGTCTTTGCACAGTATGAAGCAGAAGCAGAAGAAGCAGAAGCAGACACTATGAGAGTACATCGTCTTACTCACCGTAACTCACCGTCCAGCCTTCTCCCTGTCTCGTCTTCGTCCTTCGTCTAAAAAAATTGACTTAGATGGATCAGGCCTTGTTTCGGGTAGCAGACATTCTGGTCGCTAAATACCTAACTATTCATCATGAAACTTTCCTAAGGCAATATTGAATTGCAGTACAGATTTTATATTGACTATGTACTGCAGTAGTCTATTCCATTCATTTACAACTCTTTGCGAGAAAAAAATCGTTAAGTCCAGTCTACACTGGTTTTTATATAACTTCATATTGTGACCTCTAGTTGATGTATTCTGTACTGGTGAAAAACGTTGTGGCATTGAGATTTTCCAACCCCTTCATGATTTTAAAAGCTTCGATAAGGTCACCTCTGATTCGTCGTTTCTCTAGAGTTATTAAAACCTGGTATAAGCTTGGTTGCCCTCTTCTGAATTATCTCCATCAGTTCAATGTCCTTCACATAATAGGGACCCCATACTTGTACACGATACTCTAGGTGTGGCCTTACCAGAGACTTGTATAGTCGACTAATGATATCCTTCGATTTGAACTCCACACTGCGGTTTATCATTTCTAAGACTTTACGTTATTTGCTCTCTTGGCTGCTTTTGTATATTGTCCAGTCGGCTTCATAGAATGGTTCACAATAACACCTAGGTCTTCCTCCTCCTCTATATCTTCTAGTACAGATCCTCCCATGTCATAACTATGCTTTTTGTTTCCATATCCTAAGCGCATTAATTTTAACTTTCCTAGGTTGAAAAGCATTTGCCATAATCCTCTGACCATCTGTGTGCTTTCTGGATGTCCTGTTGAAGCTTTCTTGTATCCTCTATTGAATTCATTTCACGTACAATGTTGGTGTCATCAGCAAATTTGTATATTCTACCAGGAATTCCATTGTCGATGTCATTAGTATAAATAAGAAACAGTAGTGGACCAAGCACCGATACTTGTGAAAAAACTCTGCTTACCTCAGCCCACGAGGACTTCTCCCCTTGTACCAACACTCTTTGTTTCCGACTCTTTAGCCAATTTTCAATTCATCCTGATACATCACCATATATGCCATGAGCTTTCAATTCCTTTATGAGACGTTGCATGTGGTATCATGTCAAAAGCTTTTTGAAAGTCTAAATATATATAGTCAACAGGGCTTCCAACATCTAGTGACTTTATAACATCTTCAAAGAAGTCGAGTAGATTTGATAAGCAAGATCTTCCTTTCATAAATCAATGCCGATAATCCGTTATAAGGTTATGCTTGATGAGATGGTCCATAATCATGTCACGAATGTTCGTTGCCATGATCTTACAAACATCAAACGTCAAGCTAACTGGTATATAATTACCCGGAGAGTACCTGTACCCTTTCTTGAAGATCGGTGTAACATTCGCCATCTCCCAGTCTTCGGGCACTTCCTGATTCTTCAGCGAATTGTTGAGTAAAGTCAATGGTTTGTACAGGACCGTAGCAAGAGACTTCAGAAGTAGTGACTTCATTTTTATATTAGTCTTTTAGACAATATTAACACATTTTTGATGTGGATGTGTCGTTAAATTTTACCACTCACTCACTCACTTCAGAAATAGTGGATGAATTTTGTCTGGGCTCGGTGTTTTGTCAGGCTTCAACCCCAGAAAAATCTCTTTTACTTCGCCTGGCTCTATGTTATAGCAGCACTCAACTTCTCCTCTTCTCTGCCAACTAAAACCTATCTCTGGCTCTGGTACATTATCCATTGATTCCTCGGTAAAGACGGATGTGAAAATGTATTTGCTTTGTAGAAGTAATGGTATTTCCCCGCTCATCCTTCAGAGGCCCAATGCGATCCCTGGTCTTTTGCTTAGATCTCACATAAGCATAGGAACTCTTAGAGTCATTTTTATTGTTGTGTGCTAATTTGGACTCAAAATGCGTCTTAGCATTTCTAATTTCTTTTTTTGATGACTTTTGCATTCTCTTGTAGACCACATAGTCTTCGTTATCTCCACTTTCGGTGAAACGTTTCCATGCCTTATACTTATCTCGGCCTTGTTGTTCATACACAAAGGCGTCTTCCTATTCTTTAACTTCTTGGTTGGGATGCTTGTTTTGACAGTTTAATTGATGACAGCCCTAAAATTTCTCCAACTTTGCAAAGCACTTTCTTCTGACATAATTTGATTCAAATTCCTAGTCTCAAGTCTTTGACCAATCTTCTTGTAAACTCTTCATTTTCCTCTCTGATTATTCGTTCTTCCCAGAGGCTTCGTGGACCGCATTTGGCTAGCGGGCTGCAGGCAAGTTCGCTACCCCTGGTGTGAGGGATACAATACAGTTCGTGTATACTTAATGTTCGATTGCTCCCCATTCTGTTGTTGCTGTTGTTCTGATAAAACCAAAGTTACTACAATCGAGAGTGGCGTACAATTCGTTCATTAAAATGATAGTTCAGACCAAATTTAAAACTTTATAATGTTGTAGAGCAATATTTACTCTATCATTAGCTGAAAACCCCCTGTGAATATTTGCCACCGCTCTCGAGATGAGCCTATCTTAATAGATGTCAAATTAGTTGACAAACACTGTTTAACATCAATCTTATGATGTCACAGTTTCACTCTGTCAACAATAGCCTATATGTAAGGAGTGTTAGCTCAGTGGTTAACGCCGGTGACTATAATTCGGTTCGAATCTCTCCAAGATCCAGGTATGTCGACTAGTTACGAAGTTGTTATACCAATTGACAATTCATAATCATGACCAATAACTATGAATGTTAGAGATTGACCTTGGTCAGCTCGTGGTTGATAACTTAAAAAAGGTGTTTCGCGAGTTCCTGTTTGCAGGAGGATCAAAATATTAAATATAGCCTACATACATACATATCCTACATTTCTAGATGACTAATATTTCCTTGAATTTTCTTAATTTTTGATTTTTTTAGCAAAGCAATCACTATGCTAAAAAAAAATTGTTTTCAAACATTACGAACTTTGGCATAATCTTTCAATTTGGTGTGAAAAAAGGCATCACTATGACATCACAAATTTTACCAGATGCTCAATTAAAATTACTGAGATTTCTAGATCCTTAACCAAAAAATATCAATAACTCGATAACAGGACATGATATTGCGATGGGACTTTCACCACTGATTTCAGTTTTTCATCCTCTTAATTGTCAGAAGTTTTCGATTTGGTCTGGACTATATTTTAGTGAATGAAATAAAACTCATTTTAGCTGATTAGGCAGAGAAATGTGAATAGCACCTTCTAACCACAGGTAGTTAAATTATCAACATATATTTTATGTAATTAAGAAGTTACCAGTAGACTATAAAAGCTCAATATCTCATAGTCCAGTAAAAATATGCTGTAGAATCAGAGAACAACTTTTTCAGGAATTATTTGTTGTAGGATATGGGCGTGGATCATGAGGAGGGGGGGGGGGGACGCGTCCCCTCACTTTTTGAGAATACTCCCATTGACT
>JAODUJ010080081.1:0-11722 GCA_027564615.1 Psolus chitonoides | reverse complement strand
AAAATGACAGTGCGCGTTTGATGAGCCAACCCTCAAGTTCATAGCATATTGCGTTATTGAGTTATGGTCAGTCAAAAATGCTAAAATATCGAACTTCAGATGTGAATATCTCAACAACGGAACCAGATATGGAAAAATGAAGAACGCCATCGTACTCAGCATCAAATTCTACCCCTGTACGGGGTACTTTAGGAAAAATCTATTTTTGAAACTTTTTCGTCATTTCTCCTTGTAGGCACACGCACACAACGTTAGCTGAGTATGGAGCGCGCACTCTAGTATATTATTAAGCTCTATGGGCTAGGCTCATGTTGGGCATTTCCATTCTCCACACCATTCTCTATCACAAGATACCAGTATTGTTTTCTTGTGATAGGATGACGATTTGGCAACACATGTACAAAGTTACTGTGAACTCTTCAAAAACAATTGTTTATTATGTAACAGTGGCGTAGCCAGAGGGTGTGAGGGGGCAGAGTGCCCAGCACAGAAATTGTTGGGGACAAAATGGGAACGATGGCAAAGAAAAATACTATTTTTTTTGGTTGTTTTTTATTGCTGAACCTTAAGTGGAGACAGAAATTGTGTGTGCCCCCTCACACCAAGATGGCTGGCTAAGCCCCTGTTAGATTAGGGTATACAGGGGTATATAATACAACGTTATTTCTTACCACAATCAACAACGGAGACGTCAATAGCCAGGATACCATCCAGAACATGCTTGGGGTGTATCCTAACATTGTCGTCAAATCTGTTCGAAATCTTCTCCAGCCTAAGAATGAGAAGTTAACAAGGTTGAAACTGTATAGCTATGAATTGGTGAAGCGTCGAAAGCATTATATTTGCGTTAGTTTTCCACTTGTGTTTTTGCGTGAAAAGGCGTGAATGGCCATGGAACATCTGGGCTGACATCGATTTGTATGTCAAACTTGACACAGACAATCTGTGGTCTGTGACACAGGTTGTACATGAATAGTAATTTTGTCAGGAATGACTTTATTTGTTTCATAATTCATTGCCTATGGGTTACCATGCTTCTTTCACATTTTGTCACAGGTTTGCCTGCATTATCACATGTGCCACAGCTGTGAAATCCTGTGTCACTGTCTCGTCATTAACGTGTGATGTCAGACACCGGTTGATACATTTGTAGTGAGAGTATCTGGACAATCTTGCTACGTTTGAAATGGAACGAAATACTACTTGACTATTATTATGTACATATACAGTAATTATAGGATGGTATAATTGCTTAGCAGATATAGGTTTACAATCTCCTGAATATCATATCAACATAAATGTTAACGATGGAACAAACAAATAGAAGTCTTAATGGAATGAATAGACATGTCAGTTATGAATAGAAAATCGAAACAAATTACAGCTGAAACAGTTGAAAAACTTGTGTAATACTAGCAGGGGGCTATATGAAACTCGTAACCGCATCTACAACAAGTAGGTATATGCCTACGTAACACATCCAATGTTTTTTACTAACAAATTTCATTACTATTAAACTAACGTAGCAATTCCATGATACGAACTGTGACTGAACAAGCTTTTCCATTACCATTATGTGGTTGTCCTCCAACAATCTACATCTTCCATATTTGTTTGGTACTCACCATAAATATGACAAATCACTAAAAGTTCCAGTAAGGCCAGCAAGAGAGGAGTAAACCCAGCAGAGTACCAATCGATCAGTGTTTCTAAGTATATACCACCCTGTGAAGACAAATATAAATAGATTAGTCATATACATTGAATTATATACATTGAATGATATACATTTAATACATATGCCAACAAAGATGTCTATCGATCGATGTGTGGATACACAGATATAAGGATGTACAGTAAAACCAGCTATTATCCGAACCACACATTCAGTCATAGTCTGTAACATGATCTGGAGCATAAAATCAATTCTTGAATCTTATAAGCTTTACTGTCTTGATCTCCTTGTATTGTATTTCCATCTTATAGTAACTTACTTGGTAGTGAAATGGTAGTATCAGAAGATATTCATGTCCACATGTCAATGCACCGACCGATTGATCTGTCTTATAATAAAGTGCCCACAAAGTAATTTTTCGGGATTTCAATTCTCATGCAGAGATGAAAAGGATGCTTAAATTGTCACATTGAGTATTTACTTCATATTAGCTTTCGATACAGTGTAGTATATTACAACAGAGAGGTCATGTGAAATGGAGAGAGAGACCTCAATTATCCGAACTTTACCATTATCTGAACTACCAAGAGTCTCTACCAGTGAGTAAAATATGGGTTTTACTGTATATAAGTTCGAATGTTTAATGTCTAGATGTTTATAGTTTTTCACAGATTTGGTGGTTTAATATAGTCTAGTTAATTTGGTGGCTATACGTTTATACTTCTGAATGACGATTTAGAGGTCAGGTGGTTAGGATATATGGTATAATAAATATGAATATTATATATTTATATATTTATATATATAATATATATTATATATGTATGTTATATATATAACATATATATATATACAGGTACACATCTATAATGATGTGTGAATACACAGATAAGAGTATAATCATTTGATTGGATGTATGTTCAGATTTATGGATGTTTAGATGTCCAGTTGTTTGGATGTGTGCGTGTTCGCAGCGTTTGATGGTTTGACAAATGAATATAAATTAGATGAATAATAATCTGGTACTCCTATAGCGTATATAACAAGCGCCAGTATCAAAGCGTTTCACAAAAGTAGTTCTTAACTAAATAACTTTTTCGGGATTTTGGAAACGCATCGATGGAGAGACTGTCACGAATGCTAGAAAGTAGTTTTTCCATAGTGGATTTGCCATCGATGAAAAATGTTCTGCCACCAAACTTGTTAAGTGTATTTACAAGACATGTACATCTTTTCAGCAATACATCTCAGGGTGCGACGAATTTCCGTGCAGTCTCCGGGCTAAGGTGGGCAAGATTAGAGCCATTTGTAGATATATATGTCAGTGTGGACCTGATTTCGGAGGTGACAGGGTAACCATATTGAATGATGTGATGGATACCCAAACAACTATACACGCTTCTTTGTTCTGGAAAAGTCCATGGATTTGCCGTTTGTCGGCACTGCGCTTTACCAATTACGACAGCTCTCCATATCATTCTATCACAAGTAAGTTTTGTAAAAACTTTAGATCCAAGATGCAAATCCTGTCTCAACTTTTTGAGGTCTTGGGTGACTTTGCTATACCATGTCGTTTTAGGTTTTTCTCTGGGTAGTTTAGCTGGACGTAGTGCTTTTTGTAAGGCTTGTCGGGCTGGTGTTTCTGTAGGTAGTCTCATGAGATGGCCCAACAGTCTCATCCTCCTCTTACTGATGTTCTCGCTCCAAGGTTTAAGTTGAGTATGTTCATACAGGGTTTCGTTACTGATTGTGTAAGGCCATCTAATGTTGAGTATTCTTCTTAATCTTCTTACTTCGCTATTATATAGGAAAATGCTCGAGATATAAGCATCAAAAAGCCTGATCCTGGTCTTCAAAGCGATATTTGTGCTGGTAAGTATGGACCTGTATTGTGTATAAGTAGCCATTGCTAGTTTTTTTCTCCGCTTTATGTCTTCTGCTTGTCTATGAGACTGCCAACATATCTACATTTTGTCCAGTCTTCGGCTCGTCCACTTGAAATTTCATGTTCTTCTGTTTTGGAGTCGGTAATTTGAAGACCTCTGTCTTTTAGCTGAGGTGGGACTTTTTTTGACCAAATAAGTTTACCGTTGAGACCCAACCAATATCATCAGCGTATTGCTGGTCGATCAAAATGGGCTGTTCAACAGTTGGTTTTGTATATGAATGTTCTACCGAGATTGGCGGGATGAGTTTCCTCATATAATCCATGCTTGGCATAATTATGTTCTCCAATCTCCCCCTTTAGTGCTTTTGCTAGATACAAAGTAAAAAGCACAGGACTTGAGCAGTCCCCCTGTGGTACTCCAATGTTAGTTTTGAAAACCTCACCCAACGTACTTCCCATCCTAACTTGTAGTTACATCCTTTATTAGTATTGTAAGCATGTGTACCTCGGTCGACTTTGTCAAATGCCTTGCTCATGTCTAACGATAGAGCTGTGATCTTATAGGATCTAGATATAAGGGCTTTTTCAGCTAGGATTTTAACAGTAAAGATGAGCTCTGTGGTGCTACGACCTCCCCTATAGGCTGTTTGGTAAGTGAAATGTTATTGTTTAACCTCGAGTGGGTTCGTTTAATCATGCAAATAGCTAGTATTTTGCGAAGTACGCTAAGGAGGATGATAAGCCGTAGAATCCCCGGTGGACCTTTCTTTTTATCTGGTTTTGTTAGCGGTATTGTATACATGTATTAAAATAAACGGAATTCTTTACTGGGCTGCATGTGTTATAGTCAAACTTATCACGAAGAAAAGTTAACAGGCATGAATTGCAGACGAAAGCATCATTTTATACAAAACGGAGCCACGCCTTCTGTTAACAGAGAAATTACTGGCGCTGTCATGTATAGTATCCTCGCATAACAATACATACCTGGGTACAAAGTGGTATCCCAATGATGGCCATACTGATGCATGTTCCAAGGATAATGAGGAACCGTTTCTTCTGAACCCAAGGGAAGGTGCCTGACGCCTCATCAACAATAGCGGTTATAACAGTCTCCAGGGTGACAAACTGATAAATAAAAATTACGTTAAACAATATTTAGAAAATAGATATGTGGGCCTGACGTTTTGACTGTAGAACGGTCTTTCTCAAAGGCTAACATGATGAGAATTGTGCGTGCTTATAAAATATTAAGAACTAGTAAAAAACGCACGGACAAGGCTTCTTTTAGACGCGATATTTATCACGTAATTTCAGTTGATCGATAGGGGATAGTATGGCCAATTTTATAGACTAATATTAATAAGTAATACATTAATATGAATATCGATGGATCTGTATAGGGCAAGTTCCACGATTTTTCAGTACAGTCTGTACAGAAAGAGTGAATTTACCTAAAGAGCGAGAATCGCGCCAAGATTGCCACGATTGTGTTTTTTCTCTCAAGCTGTATGATTAATAGCCGAGACCACATTGCCTCTCTGAAACAATTACCTGACTGTCCAATCCAAGGGTGAACAACATAAAGAAGAAGACCACAGACCAGAACTGGGGAAGGGGTAACCTGGACATCGCCATCGGGTAAACGATGAAAGTCAATCCTGGACCTGCGAGTGGAACAAGGAGAAGGCATTTGGTGAAAATGTCAGCCGTCGCTTAGTCAGTGCAATAATCAGCCCGTATATCCTACCATTTTGCGGGCGTAGAGGTCTAGCGGTGTAGTGCTTGAGACTCCATCGAAGGATTGCGAGTTCAAATTTTTGGTTGTTATGGTTCATCTGAGCAAGACACTTTACTCCACTTGCTCTATTCCATACAGCTGAAAATGGGTACTACCTTCGGCTAGGATTATCCAGCAATGGACCAGCTGAAGCCCCATCTTGGGAAAGTTTCACACTTTTGTTCGGGGCACCGGCAATTTGTGCGGGGCACCAGGAATGTGTGCAGTAGGTACCACTTTCATGTCTTTGGAATGACCGGGCCCGGAGTTGAACTCGAACTACCAGCTGCAAACCGATATAAATATATATACATATATTGACGCTCTGGGGTGGCAGAGGGCTGGGGTGGAGAGCGTTAATGGTACTTGCTTCGATTATGGGGTACTCGAGTACTCGGATAAACCTGAATAAATCAGGAGGAACATTATGTTAATAACGGTTAATAACGGTTGGGAATGTATATGTTTTGGGGTGTTCAGTCTTCTGGTGTTTGGGACCGACTAATCGGTAGTAGAAGGTCGCCACCAACCCCAACAATGCTTATTCATTCAAAATATATCACGGCCCAATCAAGGTCCAGTGTCATGTACATACACAGCACGTCCGGTACACCACTGCTCCACCGCGTCCCCCCTCCATCACTAATAGGCTATGAGGAGTCAATATTATGTTTTGAGCGACATGATGGCAAGCGCATAGATTATTATTTTTTAGGGCACCACGACCCAGACGGCGACAGCGTAAAGATCGCATTCGTTTGTCGAGCACTGTTATTGGAATGTAAACCATTCCATTTACTTCTAACAATCGAAAATAACCAATTCAACATACCAGCCCGCACAACATCTTCGACATCGACTCCTACGCTGTGGGCCATATATCCGAGAACAGAGAATACTACGAATCCCGCCATAACACTTGTGAATGCTCCCAAGAATACAAGTATACAGCAATCTCTGTGAAAGAAATTTTAAAACTGGTGAAAGTATTGAACTATCATACTTTAGTATACGATGTGTTCATAGGATACCCCTCCCAGGTGAATAAAGTTCGGACTCTTGGGTGGTTTCCTGCATTCTATTCTGATTGGCCGAAAAGTCCATTCGATACCAGTTCTGTATCGTATTCGAAGGTACCATCGTTTGCATACTGCCATTGTGGAGAAGTAATTCCTATTATATCATTGTTTTGTTGACTAGAAGTTGTCAAGAGAGTAATCATGTTCCACCCAACAAAAACAACATGATGTTTTCTGACATGACAAATTAAACTATGCAACTGGAAACAATCAGAATGGCCTGCCCATATTCACCCTGAAATTTCGGTTTTTGCTCATATACAGCAAGTGTGTGTGAAGATCCTCTAGTATTGTGTGTATATTTCAAGGTGAAGGTGCTATTTCGATTGTTGCTATGCTCTGTTACAATACGTGAAGTGGAGTCATTATTTATATTTGTTTCTCCTAAATACGAATAGTCTGACGAATATCTGCGTCCCTACTACTTTATCCATACCTGATGCTGTTATTTCTGTAGTTGTTGTAACTAGCCAATGTCAAAACTCCACCCCAACCTGCACCAAAGGAAAAGAACACCTGATTGGCTGCCGCTATCCATACCTGTAACAAAATGAATTTGATTATACATTCACGCACATAATATATGTCTCTGTATTTGTAACACAAAGCCAACAGCTTAAATGCTCTTTGACCGTTCCCAGCAGATATACTTTACATGACTTCATATTTTTGTGTAGTGTAGACCTAGTTTTAGCTCCCACATCTTAAAAGTTGTGCCATTGTTGCTTCCAAATGTGAGATCATGAGAAGTGCCCTAATGGCCAAATGTTAACAGAATTGTATCAACCTGGCAAAGGTGTTGTCTGCAACAGTGACAAAGTGTGTTGTCTGCGAATCAAAGAACGTCTTTGAATCGTTATCTCTCTTTTCATGAACGAGGGTAATTACAAGATTCCAAATATCTTTGGAAGATGAAAATATTCTACTTGGTTCAAAAGTGTCAAGCACTTGAAAATGTTGTTTCAGACATTACATGTTCCGTTTACGATCATGCCTAAGTTTAACGAGAGAAAAGAAATACTTAGGCCCTTTGTACAAGCTAAATAATGAACTGGAACACAGTTCGAAGTCACTACAATGTAAAACAACTTCAAACAGGAACTTGAAAGTCAATTTCCGTCTTTTCCCCTAGGAAACAGACAAAGAATTTATTGAAGAAGCTCCAGAAATTGAAATAAAAGTGAAAAAAAGATTGCATATCTTGTGTCTTTGACATGATACAAATCAATAATTATGTTAGCAGTTGCAACATCTGAAACAAATGTAACATCGGTAACCCAAAAAATACCTTTCATGAAATATAACCAATATTAAGGTAATATGGAATGCTAAACATTTTTTTAGAAGTAGAGTATTTAAAGTACAGGCCATTACCTAGGGCCTGCGCATTATGGAGCCCCATGCATAATAAATTTCCTGCAATAAAAGTAACATGAAACAGATTGAGACTTCATGTATTGGGTGAGAATTCGTTTCACAGATATATACATATTGAATAAAGAATATATATTTGCTTTCAATGTGTGCCTTTCGAAGTCATTTACAAACGCCTACGTAGGCTAAATATCCGACCTGGTTTACAATCAGGAAATATTTATTGCCACAATTTATTGCACGAAGTTATAGCTGTTGCAGCCTATGCAGTGATAATCACTGCCTAATTAGTGTTTGCAAAGTACAAGTTCAAACCGCAAGATTTACTGTAATAAGTACGTCCTCTAGATCCCCATCAGGGTGTGAGAGAGGTATGGAAAAATTCGAATTACTTACTAAGAGTTAAAATATTCACATAATGACGAAGTCGAGAGAATAGAATCATACAATCAAATTCCTAATTTTCGCTCTAGGCTGATAGAAAAAAAGTAAAAATAGGCTGTTTGGTAACTGGTTTTCTCGCTTCAACGCTACTATGTAGGCTGCGTTCAAGATATAAGTTTTACACAAACTTTCCAAATAAAGCAACATTGGCAGTTAAACGGTTAATCCAGACAAAAATGAAACGTTCATAGAGTAAATTTGGCTCAATCAGTACTCGAGTAGCCAAAAAACCCATGTAAATATCTGCCACCGTTCTCGAGATATCTCAGTTTTGATATTGTCAAATTAGCTGACATACAGTGTTTAGCATCAATCTTAAAATGATGTCACGGTCCCACTTTGTCTGATGTATTTGTTTATAATTGTATAACTTTTAGCATATCAGTCACTATGCTACAAAATTATATTTTCAAGAACATTAGGAACTTTGACCTAACTTTTCATTTGGTGTGTTGAAAAGCAGTTAGATTATAATGACTTTACACAAAGAACTTTCCAGACTAAGTGCAATTATGACGTCCTAAATGTGGCCAGATGCTCAATTTAAATGAAGATTTCTTGACTAAAAAAATGCATCTGCCATATCAATGTATATATATTTTTCAAAGCAACTGACATAAATGTGAAAGTATAGCTCTAAATACTTTACGGTGAGGATTCGGATGTATCTTTTAAAATCCAATCCATCCGTTTGGAAACGTTGGTTAGTAAACAGGTAGTCAGTTTTACGTTGTTTATTAGTCTAGAGCAAAAGTTTATTTTTAGATTTTTGTTGATTTGGTGAAAAGATTTCTTTACAGAGTAAAACACATATAGCGTACCTAATCCTTGTATCCTAGCGGACTGGCCCTATGCATAATAAGATCAAGCTAATACGCATACCTTTGCACTCAACAGCATATGAAATTGTGGCCGTATGAAGTATAGAATCCCTTCGCCAGCGCCCTCTAGTGTCACGCCTCGTATCAAGAGAATAAACAGAACCACAAAAGGAAAGAGTGCAGTAAAGTAAACAACCTGGAAGAACAACAAGAGAAAGATTAGTCATTTCCTAAAGGTTCCTGGGAGGTACTTTTAGGGTTTGGTAGGTTTCTCGTGAAAAACGGTCGAGTTTTGTGGTCCTTTTTGGACGGCACCATGGATCGGTCTCATATTTGGTAAATGTTATGTATGTGGGCGGGGCTTAAAGGGAATTTCTCCAAATGTTTCATTATCTCGGCAACCGTGTGTCCGATTTTGAAAGAACTTGATGTGGTGATATTGGTAGGTGTAGTGTACGTGTGGGTGATATGACATCCCATCTCAATAATATTCACAAGGGCGGGGCCAAACATCATTTTACCGAAATTAGTTTGTAATCAGGTAAACTCAGTGACGGTAGCTTGGATCGGTCCCACACTTGGTAGGAAGCTTGTCCATACTGAGTAGATGAAGTATATTTATTTTAGTGTTGATCTTATGAATATATAATGAGTGGACGGGGCTTTTATGTCAATATCTCGGTCACCATTTGTCGGATTTTTATGGAACTTGATTTGATGTATTGGTAGGTGGTTTATTGTGTGCATAGAGGATATGACATTTCATCTCATTTATATTCATAACGGGTATGGCCAATTATATAATTATATAAATATTTATGCCACCATTATCACAGAATTTTGTTTTTTGGTCGGTGAACGTTGAAGGTCATCTTTACATCAACAGATATCAGAGACTGCAGAGTTTGTAAACACTATAACTCGACAAGGTACGAGTTATTAATATGAATGTTTTTTTGTCAAGATCAATAGTCATCTGAGCCCACTCATAAAGGTCAAACAATAAATACATATCCAATGGCAAGGAACCACACAGACCATGTCTTTCTCGTTTACGTAGGGACTGCATGTGTACTGATGTAACGTTCATTATGGGCATATGTTACCTAAGTAGCATCCGGTTAAAGGCTCTTTTTCTCGCTCCAAATCTGCCAGACATCTGCAGTAATGGCCAGCTTAAAGAAGTTGTGTAGGACAATTTGACCAATACAGAATTTAGCGAGAGAAATGGCGTGCAGTGGCGGCTGATATGGGCCTGGGGCCTGCTGTTGATTGTGAAGCAACACTGTCTATTGCCATGATTGTAAAACAGAAAAAGATCAGAATAAGCCTAAATATCTTTAAGACAATTTCTTTATTCGTGTCACAGACTCTTCGCTGAAGAAGACAAACATTTGATCAGTGAGTTTTCAGGCTTTGTCCCCTTCTTGTCCCTGGGTTGATCATATCCCCGAATTTCGAGCGAAAATCAAGAATGTAAATTTGTTCTTCGAGGGCCGGGAGTTTTATGTAAACACTACAGTGTGTGCGTTCTGGGAATTTCTCAATGAAGTTGCAAACATATTTGCAGGTTATGTTTACACAACATGGAGACGGAAAGTTTTTTCCATTGTCTACGTCTACAAAAAAGGTATAAAAACATATAAAATACAACAATATCCATTGTGCAAGGTCACACCAATATAGTTGGTTTTAAGGTGTTTTGAGGGCAAAACCCATTTGTTCGAAGTTTCTGCAGTCTGTGATAATTTTCCTGTGATAATAGTAAGGCTGAAAGTAACTGAACTTAAGTCAGATCAGTATGTGTGTGCGCGTGCATTCGCGTATGTATACGCTCCCAATCGGGGACACATTTCAGACTTAACACATACCAAACGGGGACATGCTTCCAAACGGGGACGTCCCCGTTCGGGTTTAGTGCTGATTTGGGCTCTTCTTGGTGTGCTCTAATGCCACTCTCTGTTTCAGTGGTATTGGTGTATGTCCCCAGTTAGTGACTGCCATATCATGTGTGTGTGGTTGTGTGTGGGTGCATACGTAAAAGCTATCAAATGGGGGACACGCACTAGATTAACACATACGAAACGGGGACATTCTGCCAACTAGGGACGTCCCTGTTTGGATAGTGTTGTACTTTAGGTCCCCGTTCGTGACTACAAACATGTACATGCTGTGTGCGTACGCGCGTGTGTAGGCTATGAGACGCTTTGTAAACACGGCATTTGTGGACACCGGCGGATCCGAGTGAGAGACGGCAGCCATGTCCCCCATCGAAAGAAACTTTAATATTTTCTCCAATAAATATTCTGCATCTGGGCACTATTAATCATACAAAAGTTGATTAATGGGGATGGCAATAATCCCAACCTTCAGACCTAAAGCCTGGTGGCCACAGATCAGTATACCATTATTTGGACCTTCACACGGGACTAACACAACCATCGCGGGATCGCCGCCGTGTCTACATGTAGTCTGGTGGTACTCTACATACTTGATAATAAATAGAACATTGCCTGCCATGTTTTCATTCTGCTATTTTTGTTCTGCGGGAAATTATATTTACAGGCCCTATATATACTTTCATCTTTATGCATCTGAGACCTGGACATTATCAAAAGAGATACAGGATAAGATTGAAGCATTTGAGATGTGGATTTATAG
>JAODUJ010079970.1:0-11723 GCA_027564615.1 Psolus chitonoides | reverse complement strand
GGGGGGGGGGGGGGGGGGGGAGTAGAATTTCAACCATTAAATATAATTTTCCTCGTGCAAAAAACTGTGAGATTCAGGCAAATATTTCTACTTGGATTGGAATGAATCCCAGACATTTGATGATTTTTCGCGTAACAAAATTCTTGACCACCTAAACAAAATGCCCATGCCCGATCAGCAACAAAAGGGGCCACCGCGCTCACCACAAACATGGAACATTGAATATCAAATTTGTAAGAAGAAGCCATTACATTTTTTCGAATACATCTGCCACCCTACATAGTTTATAATCCGAGGATAATTCCATTGGTTGACATCATGTACATAATATAACTGCAGTGAGTTTTGGTGCTGTAAAGACATCGAAACATCTCTTGTTACCTCGATTTAGAAAAACACTCACAGACAATGTTGAGGTTATCAAAATCAAATCACGAACCGACTCAGTCATGGATGTGCATACTCGGCTCTGGAAGAAATTGATACAGCCATTTGCGATGACAAAGTGACAGCCAGTGTTGACATTGATGACGTTCCTCTTCATTCTCGTGTTCACCAATCTGTTCAAACAGCATTGGCATTCGATAATGCTTGCTTGAGTCGAGTGGTGTTCTCGAACTATGATGGCCTTTCAAGTTTCTCGGGGAATCTCGATTTTTCACCATTGTCTTGAGCTCTGATCATTCTAGCTCGTTATCTATTTTAGGAATGTCAATGTAGGTGAGGGCCTGTCATCTTGGTTCGGTTTGTCCATGCTTTGGTACCCAGTGATTTAGGCCGGAGGTCGTCGCTTATACCACAATGACCAGCAAATCTCATTCGTCTTGTTCTGATTTTGTGACTTATTTCGAGAATATTGCCGTTCAGGTCAGAGTTTGTGACATGCTACTTCCAGTGGATGAATGATCAAATCAAAAGCGTTGGAAAAAGAGAAAAACCTCCTGCACTCAAGCCAGCTGATTAGATATTCTTTGTGATACAGCCCACACTGCACTATGGAGAGCTCCCATGTGGTTGTTGACTCGTTTCGTAGATACGTCTTACCACACCGTCAGTTCATGAACAGGTTATAGCATCGTCACCAGTAATCATCGAGATGATGTTGTCGGGTATTTACCCGTTATATATGCACCAGCAATAGAGCACTAGAGATGTCTACGGTTCACAAAATCCTGCGTAGTACCTTGAAAATTATGTCCTCTCTCCATCACTCTTCGCTAAGGCAACTGAAATAGGCTGGACGCATCCCAATACGTATATAAAAATTGTGTTTATGATAGGTGATTTTCATACCATCTATAACTTTATGTCGTGTATTGGAAAACTGTTTTGGGATACAGGGCTCCATGATCTGGCAGTAGGTTTGTTCCTTTTGGGAAAGGGTTCTTCTACTGAGCCTATGTATGGCTCATAGGGGCCGGTGCTCATATCCACTTTCCTTGAAGTGGAGCGGGCGAGACTATGACCCCCCTACAGGATGGGACGGAAGTCCGTCGCAGAATAACCCCAGCAGAAACTAGTTCCAATTTTCAGAAGCAGGCAGAGTAATGCCTAGCTCAAAGACACACCGTAGCACTTCAAGTGAGACTCAAACTCACAACCCTTAGATCGAAAGTCGCAAGAACTACCTACCGCTAGCCCCTACGTCCCCTTTGATTTGATTTGGCAGTAGAGTCGGGTGTGATTGCTGAGGGTTCCATGAAGAAGTTCTTGGAAGGCAAGCATTACAGCCGCGCAGTACGGTTATATCTCCATAAATTGATATATGCAGCAGTAATGCGGATGGCGTGGAGAGGGTTTCATATTCTGGCTAGAGTAAAATCGTCCCATGATTTTCCCAACCCAGCTATAAGGTCGAACAGAACTGTCGAACTATGGGTACTCTTTGTTCAAAATGTCGTCAAAATCGCAAATTTCGACGATTGTTAGGTCAGCACTTTTACTCAGCACCCAATTTAACATATATGACAAGTTTACCAAACGCCTTTTCAACGTCCAAACGTCTTAGCTGATACATAAAGATCATGGCGTATGAAACCTATCAAGTTTTTTACCGTAATGAGAAGGTTTGCAATTTATTGCTGCCCGCAAAATTTGCGGTGAATGACCTGATGATGGTTTTGTTATTTTGTGCCCGATAAGCATAGCTGGTACAGTAAATACTGGACACAATACATAACACGTGTTAACCAGGTTACAGTATACTTACTGTGTCACAATTAGGTGAGGGTTAGCGGTGTTACGGTGTTCTTAACACAGTCCAGTATTTACTGGGAAAAGTTATCAATTTTGCCACAGTAATTACCAGGCTGTGTCAGCTGTATGCGTATCGGCTGTATTTTGAAACCCAATAATTTACCGACAAATTTACGGGAATTTAACATATTAAGTGTTGGTTTTGATTGCTAGCTTAAACCAAGTGAGTACTTGAATAAGACTTTCTATTAATGAGTTCATTAACATAAAATACATGAAACATTAAACTATTTTATTCTCTTTTCCAATGCTTCAAAACAAACACAATACGTTTTGTACAATTATATGTCACAAAATCCTTCGTTTCTTTGTCCAAAATGGCAAAGATATTAGACGACCCCGCAAAGCCTCTGCCTGATTTGATCCAAATCATAGAAAACAATAATTATTGAAATTCCTAATCTGAGTTGAAAGGCACATTTACAAAGATTATGCGCACTTTTCTCTGAAGCAGTATAACTCACATTATATATAACTCACGATAATATTTCAATCGAATTTCAATCGTAATTTCGATTGGTCCCTAATCTCAATCTTTCGAATAAAGAGAGGTACGATAGTGGTTTTAAATTCATCAAGACCAAGCAATACCATTAAATGATCGGATATATGAAGGAAAAATTCACTTTCTGTTGGCCCGACAAAAATAGCTTTTTGAACTTTTTGTGAGTAGGCTAAATAAAATCCTGGAGAAAGGAATTTCTACATTCAAATTCATTACTGAACATTGTGATCATTGTTAGAACTGAAATTCTACTTTGCGCAGTGACTACTACTGTATGGAAAGCCAAATGCCTAATAAACCGAAAAACATAGATTTTCGATCGATAAACCAGGTTTATCGTTCGATAATCCATATCTTCGGTCGATAAGCCATGTCGACCAAAAAACATGGTTTATCGACGATAAACTTGGATTTTCGGCAGATAAACATGTTTTTTTCTGAGAAACCCAATTTTTAGACTGATAAACATGAATTTTCAGTTGATATACCGATTTGTTCTTTGATAATCCAGTGTTTTCACCAAAATCCATGTTTCTTCGGCCGATAAACAATGGTTTTTTTCTCGAAAATCTGTGTTTTTCGATTTATTGGGCATTTGGCTTGCACCAGACTACCGTGGGCCTATATACTTTGAAATTTCACGCCTGACCGCACCTCGCTCGTGGAGGTTTCTGTGTGGTATACCTGGAGATGACTGATTCAAAACATTAGAAACCAAAGACAGTTTCTCTCTGAATGCCAGATTTTTTTATTTTTAAAATTGGCCTGCTCCAATTGATCAAATGGAATGAAATTTGGCCCCCAGATTCATGAATGTTTATATATTCAATACAAGTTCGATCTAGAATTTCAAGTCGATTCGAGCAAAAGTTATGGGAGTTCAAAGAGTGAAGAGCTCCATTGAAAAAGTTGAACAAAGTTTATTTTTTATCTAAATTTCGCGTAACATTTCCACTATAGTCATCTGACGAAAATGGTATGATCAGAAAGAGGACATTTTAAACTTTCAAAATCCGTGCGAACTAGCCAGATACATTAAGAATTATTTTCTTGAGATGCAGATATGTGCAAAAACCGGCACTTGTTATACACAATTAATACTAGACTTGCCTAAGTCTCTCGTGATTGTTTATCAATATTTTACATGCGAATGACTTGCGCCCTCTAATGTACAAGTTTGTCAGATCAGAGAGGACACGAATCACAATTTACGTATACAATTGAGGGCGTGCTGATTAAAACACGGACAGGGCCGAATATACAGATATACGGCTCTGAACACGGGATTCAGAGAAGATTAACACGCCGGAAGACTAGGGCTAGTCTACACAATTAAGGGTGGTACTGTAGGCCTACTGGAGGGCGATGATCACTATATTCCGTAATGTAATAATAGTTCCATGATAATGGTTCCAAGGCATGGGCGTAAATCCGCGTCAAAATTGGGGGCGACAGGGCCTTACTGGCAAAAATTTACTGTGTGGAAATGTTAAAGTCTGTTTAAAAAAAGTGGGGAGGGCGGACCCCCCCCCCCCATCCTCAAGATCTGCGACGATGTACCAAGATAATCAGTTTCTAGCTTAATTTAAAAAGAATGAGTTTCTTCCTTCTGCGTTTGAATTGCCCACAAATTTCCTACACCATTTTGGTTGGGTGTAAAATAAATCAAATCTTTATTTGATTGATATATACTATATTAATTAAAAACCACAACTTCCGATGGTGAATATTTGCATATCTTTTAGAATTCATCTTATCAACTCTGAGATACAGCTGTTTCTTTTGCCTTTTGACAACACTGCAAACATTGGTATTTTTATGCACAACGCATCTAGGTACATTTGTGGAGAAATAGAATTAATGAAATTGTTGATCACAAAATCATGTAAAATTCTTCAGAATTCTCTCGAATTCAATGCCCCCCCCCCCTGAATCGACAATTTGTATTATCACTTTTGTCAAATATTGTTGACCAGAATATACAATGAATCTCTTGTTTCATATGCGGGACAGGTAGCCTCCAGAATGTTCTAAAACAGGTCTACCATTTTGAACGCCATCTTGGATATCTCCACCAAAGCTGCAACTCTGAAATTAGTATTAGGCCTATATTTATTTATCTAAACATTCGACTTTCAAAACAATATGTTTTGCCAGTTTGAGTGGTGTCGATATGTCTAATCACTGGTGTTGACCGGTGGAGTATAATCAGACGTAGAGTCCTCCTAAAACTAGGTAATGTATATATGCACGTCTGCACGTGAAGAAACAAAATAAATAAAATAAAATCAAATGTAATCAAAACGTTAATTGTTATGCCAGTGAAACCCATTATAATCCCAGATCTTCTATGCATGTTATAACTATTACCAATAGGCTATATGGCGCGCGATTGGATATTTTTTCTAACCAAATTGCTCAAATTGTGTTTTGACACCCCCGCCATCTTTTATGCTCATGACTGTGATATTTTAGGTGCAAACGACTCTTTAATTCGTGTATAACGATAAAGGTTAACAAATAATAATGATAATCGGAGCAGTTTTTGTATAATAATAATGATTGGAATATTTATAAAGCGCTAATCCACACAAAAGAGTATATATGCTCAGAGTGCGTAAACAAAAAGTTATTTCAAATACATCTCAAACAAGTATGTTTTGAGTTGAGACTTAAGAATGTTCAATGATTCAATGACTTCCATGGATTTTGGAATTTCGTTCCATTTTCTGGCTGCCACAGACACTGCAAAAGAATTGTATCCAAAAGACGTAAGTCTCCACTTTGGTATATTCAGCAAATGTTTGTCACTTGACCTGAGACATCTTTTTGGTTGATACATGGACAGGGGCTCACAGAGGTACTCCGGTGCTGATCCATCAATACACTGATAGGCTAAACATAAGATGTAGTACTCAATTCTGGCTTGGACTGGTAGCCAGTGCAACAACTTCAAGGCGGCAGTAATGCTGCCACGTTCTGATGTGTTAGTGACAATACGAGCTGCTTTGTTTTGTATCCTCAGCAGTCTTTTGATACAGCGCATTCCACGTACCTTGACATTGACATTGTTGCGCTTTGCAACCATACCCCTGCTCATTGAAAACTTGTCACTTCCTCACAATGCACACAGTCTAATATGTTCGATCCCGACGCACTACAGTATGTCACCAGGGGGACTTCCCATTGCAATGCAGCCACAGACCGGCACTGTCATATGCGTACGGGTCGACCCCCTCCCCCAGTTTCGGGGAATCGGCCATTTTCGGGCAGTCAGCCTCGTTCTTCGGGCAGAGGGAAGAGGTTAAAAACAATATCATTGCAGATTTGTACTCTTTTGAAAGCCTATTTCCCAGAAAAGTCCATGAAACTCACATTTTCATAGACTTTTATTGGCCTTTCTAGAAATTCGGGCAAATGTCAAATTTTTCGGGCAAACCAGGCTTGCTCACCTTGGCAGACTGGAGCCCGTACATCTATGGGCACTATCATTACAAATTATCGCAGGTGCAGAGGTGAGAGGCAATGGTGGTGCCTGGTTTTTCTCGACGACTGCAGAGAGGAGAGTTAATGGCAGTATTCAATTTCATCGGACATTATTTCATTATTTATTTGATCTATGACATAGTAAAAATACAAACAATACATAAAACATACAGGATCAGGATGAACAAAAGGAAACTAAATTCCTATATCTCGAAGGCCTGTGCACCCAAAAACATGAAGAAGTTGCATGAAGAAATTGCATTATTTGAATTTCAAAAGTTGGGCAGAGAATTTATGTTAATGAGGCTACGCTAAGTTACGCAGCCCTGTCTTCCTGTTATAAGGTAGCCTATGTTTAATTTTCTATTAGACAACAATTGTCTGGATTGGACAGGACGACAATTCGACAACACACAAACTCACCGAGCAAACGCGTGCCATCACAAGCTGATCGCGGGTGCCTACGTGTGGGGTTGCAACATCGACATTAAATGTTCCTATGGGCGGCGATCAATCCCTCAATATTTTGAGTGGGGGACATAATATGCATCCCCACAATAATTTGGTCATAGGTGAAAAGAATAATAAATGAGAATTATCGTTTTACCAGGCGGTCAAAGTGACATTTTATTAGAAATATGACAGAAATTGGTGAAAACAAATCGCCATACTTATTTTGGGAGAGAGTTAGACGACCTTATCTAAGACTACTAGAGTATATCAAACCGCGTGGCGTCCTGGGGCGGCTGGACACCAATAGGGGGCATGGGCTGTCCTCTGTACCCCGGCATCAACCCCCCCCCCATTATGGAGAACAAATCGCCGCTCCTGGATGTTCCCTCAAGTAGTTCCTAAAATGTTGTTCCCCTGCTCGGGTGTTCTTTTGATTCTTGCTGATTCCGCCAACATGATGAAGAGCTTATTTGAAGTACGAACGTTGTACAAACTAAAGGCGTTTGGACAAGAGATTTTGGACTAGGTTGAAATTTATTGAGAAACATTTTCAGCAAGGTGCCGGAGCACTCATATAGCCTAAACTTAAATCCCTTTTAAAAATTATAATTCCATAATGCATGGACAAGGTTGTCAGCTTCGAATTGAGTGGAATACGCCCGACGAGAACGTTATGTGTAAATAAATGAAGGGGGGGGGGGCGCTACACCAGGGTAGGCTACATTTATTCCTTCTGATGTAGGCCCCTATACTGAAAAACCCACGATGAATAACGTGCCAAAAGAACACAGTGAATAAAATGTCCCATGAAATGGAATACGTGCTCAGATATTAAACTGCACAGGCCCGTGTGCGTAGCCTACTTAATTCAACAATAGGCCAAAGCACATTTTGGAAAAATGAAGATATGACAGGCGGTAAGATCAGTCTGCATTAATCACCATGTGTCCTCTTCAGCCTGAGGTATAAACGTCATCTCAGAAGGAACTGGAGTCCTCGGGCTAATTCAGTTCTTTCTCGAGATCCATTCAATTTTTCAATTCCTATTGAATGAAAAACAAAAATATATAAGCTATTCAATCTTCAAGAAAATTCATATTGATCAAATGAATCTAGGCATCGGGGGGAAATAAATATTCAATATTTTTCTTGCGAGAAACCTATTTATTTCTACCGGGAAACCTTTTTGGATTTCCAAGAATGCAAGAAGAACACTTATTTGAAAGAGAACCGTCCTTATTTCTAAAAATTAAATAAAAAAAATGTTTTTATTCTAACAATAACTTCTGCAATTATAACAACAATACTTTTTACTCTAGCAAGAACCCTTTTTAATTTGATTTGATTCATTTGTTTTGTTTTCATAAATATACAACGTGAAGGGAAATCTTCTAAAAAGCATATATTGCCTTAAAGTCAAAGTCTCAGAAGACGTTAGAAAAAAGAAAAAGTTCAACTGTCAGAATTTACTTCCGACAAAAGACGAAAATAGGTTTACGGTGAAAAATGACGAACTTCTATGCCTCTGCCACGCCATGATTCAGCTCCTTCATTGAGAAATTTAATCTCGAGTTGAATCGAATTCGCCAACTTTTTCGAATATTTCGAGTCTTGTCAGTAATTCTGCAAACACACTGTGCACTGCACTGTATAGGCTTAGCTATAATTGTAGTTAATATGCCCTAGCTAGCTGCAGTAGCCTAACGTTAGGCGTACGATGTGTGCACAGTCAGGTTGGTACCGTGTATGCCTATACGTTAGTGAAATGGTCTCTGCTAGATGTAGCCTAACGTTAAGTTTCAATGTACACATATGAATAGCCTACTGTCTTGGCAGATTTAGCGCACTACGGGTACAACCCGTTTGTGCCACATGCGAAACTGACAAAAATATCTTTCCATCAACTGCAACAGTCATTTCTTCCTCGAAACCAGCTTTTCGCAGTACTCATTTAAAATGAAGAAATAAATTTACTTTCAATGCTTGCATTTCAACACCCATTTCAAACGCCTGCTGAGACTTTAACATTCCTATTATGGTTTCGAATGTATGCAACGCTGATCGAACAAAAATGCTTGGCTCTTGCGTACATAACATTTTCGAGCTTAATAATTTCAGTACATAGCAATCTTGAACTTAATCATTTGCGTACATACCAATTTTGAGCTTAATCATTTGCGTACATAGCCTTTCCTATACGCATAAAAATCAGCTCCAAATTGTAGTATCAGCACAAAATTGGCATCAGCAAAATTTGGTATCAGCTCAAAATAGGAATCAGTTCAAAATTGGTAAATTAGCACAAAATTGCTATCAGCTCAAAATCGGTATCAGCTCAAAATTGGCATCAGCAAAATTTGGTATCAACTCAAAATAGGAATCAGTTCAAAATTGGTATCAGCACAAATTTGGTATCAGCATAAATTCGCCGATCGAACAAAAATTAGTATGGAACGCCAAAATGGCCAACATTTATATGGAACGCCAAATGGGCAACAATGTTGAACCGCCAAATCTCAGTAACCGATTCAGATAGACAATTTAAATCGATTTAGCTGTATTTAAATCGGACAGGATTCCACAGAGATATTCTCAAAAATGTACGTTTTTTTGCTTTTGAAGCCGCAAATCGACCCGAAAATGTGATTTTGGGGCATAATTCATATGAAACCAAGAATTACCGAATTTATTGTAATAAATCATATCTCCGTAACGATGCAAAATATCGCAATTCTGATTGCAGATTCGAATACTATGAGGTCTGTTTCGAAATTCGATTTTGAAATTTTGGCGGACATCTTATTTTCGGTGTTTTCCTTAAATGAAAGATTTAAATAGCCTATCTGTTCGACAATTTGATGCTGAATATGTTGATGGAATCCGTTTCTTCATAGCTGATTCGGTTACTGAGATATGGCGGGTTAACAATTTCTCCCTTCTAGCGTTCCATATAAATTTTTGACATTTTGGCGTTCCATATTCATTTTTGTTCGATCGGCGAAATTTGGGCTGATACCAACTTTGAGCTGATCATTTTGTGCTGCTCACTATGTGCTGGTAATTTTGTGCTGCTCATTTTGAGCTGATACCAATTTTGAGCTGATACCAAATTTTGCTGATGCCAATTTTGAGCTGATACCCATTTTGAGCTGATACCAATTTTGTGCTGATACCAAATTTGAGCTGATACCCATTTTAAACTGATACCCATTTTGAGCTGATGCCCATTTGAGCTGATACCCATTTTGAGCTGATACCAATTTTATGCTGATACAAATTTTGAGCTGATACCAAATTTGAGCTGATACCAATTTTAAGCTGATATACCCATTTTGAGCTAAGGCCCATTTTGAGCTGATACCAATTTTGTGCGTATAGGAAAGGCTATGTACGCGAATGATTAGGCTCCAAATTGCTATGTACACAAGAGCCATGCATTTTTGTTCGATCGGCGTTCCATACAATGGGAAATAATATGCATTGTTAGCATACCTTGACGGCTATGATAAGTGGAATAAGAATGGTATCATAAGTGTCGGTCCAAATTATTGAACGGTGAGACATGATGGCAGTATGGGACTACCAAAGTTTAATAAGGGTCTTGTATTTCAATTTTGCTAAAACCCCAATATTTCATGACGTCCAGGTCTGCCTACTAAAAACTGGTTCACACCTATTAATAAAGCCAATTACTGTTCATTCAATCCTGAAGTACATAAACATTCCTTCCCCTGGCGCGATTTGTTTACAATCCGGTTGCCTCCCCTGCAAAGTGGCAGAGCTACATGTAAACAACGGTCCATTGAATTTCTCGGTTAATCAGGAAATCGGGTGAAATCAAATCACCCGACTTTGCCTCGGTTTAGATACGAACTCGGGTGACATTGGTAATAGGGGCCGTGGGAGCTAATGTTGTTAGCATATTTGCTGCACACCATTGACATGTGATCACGCCATAAAAGTTTATGATCGATATGTACACCTAACAATGTCGTGGTATGATTAAGAATTGTATCGCCATAATAATATATATCTCCTAACTTTAAGTTTGGGAACTGGGAAGTAATAAATACAATATACATAGGCTAGTTTTATCAACGTTGAATGATCATTTATAATAGCAGCGAACATTTTTTTTATTCATTCGCCACCGTGATATAGGTAATAAATGTAGTTACATCTGACTGGAAGAAAATAATTCGATTTCGTCGGCAAATAAGTGATGTTTACATCAAGAAACATAGCAGATGCCATGACATAAACGATGAATAGTAATAAAAACCCTGAATGCTTCCTCGAAGCAGACATCGACTTTAAGATAATGCATAATGATTTATTTACTAAAATGAGAAATTATTCAATTTTAATATGGAAGATTTGCCTTATGTACCTTTTGTGGTGACTCAATTGAAACAATCAATCACCTTTTCATTGAATGTTTCAAAGCAGTTTCTCTTTGGAAACACTTAACAACCAAATTGTGGAAAATTAATTATATTCAATGTTATGAACAATGGAAGGTAGTAACTCTGTTTAGATTAGGCCTTATATACGGAAACATAAATATGGTGTATGAATATAGATTTCATGTATGTTTATGAATGTGTAATTTGAAAAAGTCGCAATTTCCTCCTCGTTAATGGTGGGGCAATTAATATCTTGATTTTTTCCCATAATTCCATTAAAGAAAATTCAACTTATTTATGAAGTTTACTGCAAAAATAACAACCTTCAAAATTCAAGTTGTCTTCGAATTATTTGGACAGAGCTATGTTTCACTCTCGGTTGATAGAGATCATAGCTATAAATACTATCTAGACACAGGTTAATAATTTATTTGATGAGCTGAAAGCACGTGAGCACTATTATTTGCGTAATAAAATAACAATCGTCAAAGAATATCTTCAAAAAATATGATATGACATGAAAGATTCGCTGATGATATTTTTACGAGCGGTATACGGAGCTAGAAGATGAAATTGAAATAATTTCAAATTTTTGAAAATTGGTGGTAGGGCTGATG
>JAODUJ010079859.1:0-11725 GCA_027564615.1 Psolus chitonoides | reverse complement strand
GCAACGATATATCCCTGTGTTGTATTCCAGAATTGACGGTGATCGATGATGTAAAAAACGTTGATCGTAATTAGTAGCCGGCATCAATACTTTTTTATCTATAATAGTTTGGTTAGGGTTAGTGTTATTTTTCATATTTAATAACAAAATCTGGAGGGCTACCAACTTTTTTTAAATTTCCAACAATGGTAGTACTCCGGACAACCGCTCCAAATATCTAGAAATCCATCACTGCTATATCCACCAACCTTCCCCCCTGAATATAACAGTAGCCCAAATTGTGAGTCCATATATTCAACACAGTATAACCCAAATTATGTGCAATTATCAGGAGGAAATTAGGCCTACTGTATCTATTGTAGCAATATGCATACATTGTAGCATACATACAGCTATTAGCTAAAATTGCTCTTTCAAGGTTATCCCTAACTTTGACTTTCAGCAGGAACCTATATCCCACTGAATCCTCTGGTAATGTAAACAATTGTCAACAGCAATTGGTGAATGGTTCAAGGGTCAACAAGGGATACCCTGAGGATTAAAAATTTCATTAGGAATTGTAGGAAATTATTGTTTATCATGAATAATGACCCGCTAATAAAATACGACCTCAAATTAATGAAAACACTAATATAGTCAATCGTATTATGAATCATCTACACCAACTTTGATTAAAATTCGTTGAAATGTGCAGGAGAAAAAAGACGTTCAAAAGTATTTCAATTTTTTGGGGAGGAAGGGCCCCATTGACCCCTAGATGACATTTGACCTGAAAATCCTGAACACCCGAAGGACGATGTATTAGTGTATTGCTGACAAACTTTCGACACTGTACCATTTAATTTGTAGGAGGAGAAGGGTTTTGCGTGTTTTCAGTTAATGACCTCTTATGACCCCTAGATGACCTTTGATCCAAAATCCATGAACACCCCGAAGGTACCACTACCATAGTACTATTGTGACAAACCCTCAACATTGTACCATGTAATCTAGGAGAAGAAGCGTTTTGTGTATTAGCACAAAATGGCCCCTTACGGCCCATGGGTGACCTTTGACCCCAAATTTTGGACCACCTGATGGCCCACCACCCATGGTGTCCGAGTTTCGTCACAATAAGTTGAAGCGTGTACGCTTGGGACCTTTCAACACAATTGTTGCTGATGGAGTGATAGAGTGATAGAAGGATAGATGCCGCACCATCACAATAGCTCAAACCAGCATGCTGGTATGAGCTAATAAATGAGAATATTGTTACTTTTCGCTAGGAGAGTGACATTTCATGAGAAATGTGGATGAAATTGATGAGCAGTTACAGCGCGCTACATGTGCACATGTTTCCCTGCGTGCATTAGTTGATCTGAGACCACCATATTGAGTGCACCAAATCGCTTGGCTTCCTTGCCCCTGGACCCCAAAAGGGGCATAGGCTACCACCAGCGGCCGCTCCCTCTGATCCCCCATAGCTATGCTACTAACTATAGACCCCCCAATGTTGAGAACTAATCCCCGCCCCTGTCCATATTGGTCAAAGTGCCATAGTTATGTATATCAATTAAGCTAATCAATAGCCTACTATATATGTCTGGCAGGTTTAAGGTCAGAGAAAATGGCCTTTAAAGTATGCTTCCCGATGTCTGTCTGTGCATGCAGTTCTCTTGGGGATGAAGCTCAGTAACTTCACTGTTAATGTTAAACATTAACATGACATATTTTAATTATTTTCTAAAACTAAGTTTTAAAATACTAAACAGATAAATCATCCCATACAACATGTACACAATTAACTTGTAAACCCACTCATTTTGTATTTTTGATTTTGCCAGTCTAGATTGTCATCATGTAAGCTACTCATTGCAAAGAAAAACCAATAATGATTTCCTGCACAACCCACCCACACACAGTGTGATGCACTGAGCTCGTCCGTGATCTGTTGTGAAATGACTATCAGCCTAGCTCTACTGAGGAACCGGTTAATTGAGTAGCAAGTGATATACAACTCCTATAACCATATTTGGTGTAGTGAGCACTGGATATGCAAATAAATTGACAGGAAAGGGTGGAGCTGACGGCTTATTGACAGATCACCATGGTAACACTCAGGCAATTAGACAAAGTTGGTAGTGTAAACACTTCCTTCAAATTGTCAACAAAACATGTGCTATCAATCACCTAAGTGTAAAATGCTCATATGGTACTGTAGTTAGAGCCTGCAACCTAATGAATTGGAAATCAAACAGTACTTATTTTATTAGAAAGGCTGAATGCATCTCTCAAGTTCTGTAAATCAGCTAGGAAACTGCCAATTTGGTCGCCTTGTCAAATGAATCTTGTACACAACAAGGAAGAATTTTGTGCATAATAAGGCTAGACACAATGTCTTCAGTAAGCAGAGTTGAGCAGAAACAACCTATTATTCAAGTTGTCTAAAACTATTTTAAACATGGGAGGGAGCAAATGAAAGTAAATAAACATCTACCTGGAATGCACATGAGGAAATATTTCCCTTGGAACCCATGTTTGCACTTCATAAACTTTATCAAGGCTGAAAGTGCCACTAGTAGCACTAATCATATTAGGCCACATGTCCAGTTTCTCAATAATACTGGCCACCAGCGGAGATAGAATAGCCATTGCTGTACATTGGTCAGAGCAAGAAACTAGCCGTTGACATACATGGTCACAGACACTATTTGCTCTGAGGATGTGACCAGATGGCCATGTGTATTGGTAAGATCAGAGAGGGCTGGTGGCCAGATAGCCATCCAGCCCGCGTATTTTGTTTGCAGGACGTATAGTATAGGCAATAGCACGAATCAAATTCCTGGATTCCGAACATGTGATGCCATTTCAAAAACCAACTTCTGAGTCTTTTCTCCTAGTTTTGACCCCGGATTATGAAAGACCACACTCAATAACCCCTGAAACGCCACCCTAACCCCTTTTCCAAACCCTAATCCTGATTTTTAAATGAATTTGAAAAATCTTGAGGAATGATTTTCGCCTATACGTCCTGCAAAAAAAAATATGGCGTCCGGGCCTCTCGGCTGCAAGTCGGATGGCAACTTTTTTCTTACTAGAACGCTAGCGCAAATCGACCAATCAAATTCATGGAATCCAATCATGTGATTCTTTTCCAAAAACCAAGTTTTGAATCTTTTTTCTTAGATTTCACACCGGATTATGAGAGAACATGCTTCATTCTCCCAAGGAAGCCGACCCTAACCCTTATTCTGAACCCTAACTCTGATTTTTAACGAAAAGTGTAAATTCCTGAAAATGAATGTTTGCGCTAGCGCGCTAGCGTCAGAAGTAGGGTCCAGAATAAGGGTTCGGGTCGACTTCCTGGGGTGAATAAAGCACGTTTTTTCTTTCATAATCCGGGGTCAAAACTAGGAAAAAAACATTCAGAACTTGCCCTTTCAAAAAAGCATCACATGATTGGATTCCATTAATTTGATTGGTCGATTTGCGCTAGCGTTCTAGTACAAAAAAAGGTTGCGCCCGGACTTCGATCGTCAGAGCAAAGACTTGTAAAATGGTAGGCCTACCGACCGCCATCTTGTATGCTTGTTGCTCACCATTGAATAATGGAGTAGGTGTGACTTGCAAGGATCACGCCTGTACGTTGGTACCCCAACTTGGGAGTATTGCCCAGTATCATACTGTACCATATCATTAAGTGGTATAAAAGATTTTGACTAGCTGCGATGACAGGCAAATACTTGTTGGTGTGAGGGGCGCTCTCCCTGAATACATGGCAGCGCCGTATACGACTTCGATGCATAACATGTGTTGCACGGGCTTTCGGATGAGTAACCATCTACACAAACCTTATGTTAATATGTACGTATGGTGTACAACTGTGTTAGCCTGTAAACACAGACGTTTAGCTAATTGTACAGTGTATAATCACTCGAGGTTGTGAATTTGTAAACAAAACTGTTACGTAGTATACTTGGACCAAATCCACATTTTTCGACGTTGTCTACCGTGGCAAGCCAGTTCTTAGTGGAATAGCGCCGTCTAATTACCGTCCAATTCTTGCAAAAGCAACCTCGCTAAAAACACTCATTTCAAAGGAAATGTGAATCATCCACAATGTACGGGTGCTTTCATCTTTATTTATCTCTCTTTCATACTAATTTACATTATGGATAACAGTAATTGAAACATAGTACGGTATTTGATGAGAAATGTATTGTTGTGCTAAAAACAACATTCTGTAGGGCTACATCTAAAAAGTGACTTCTCTATGTTCCGACGTCTGTATGTTCCGACGTCTCTGTTCCGACAGCTTCATGTTCGACACCTGTATGTTCCGACACATACAGTAGCAAGCCGATGCATATGTCGGTCACTGTCGGCAACGCCAGCGGTCGACTGTCGGCAATCGCTAGTGGGTCACCAGTGATTTGTCCGCCGGGTCTCTCGCGGGCTGCCGGTGGGCGACCATCGGCAAATCAGTGGCTCGACGGCGTCCCACGGGTGGTAAATTGTAAGCGCCGACAGTGGACCGTTGGAGGCCCCGCGGACAAATTGCCGGAGGCTCACCAGCGATTGCCTCGGCCGCCGGCGTTGCCGACAGTGGGCGACCTATGCATCGGCTTGCTATCCGGGGATGTGTCGGAACATACAGGGGTCGGAACATGAAGCTGTCAGAACATAGAGACGTCGATACATAGAGACGTCGGAACATAGGGATGTAACCCATCTGAATGAGTCCGGGTTGCGTGTGTGAGGGTGCGATTCAATTTCATGTAGCCTATACGCGTTCATTTGTATAATCACAAAATGTGACATTTACTAGAACAACTTGCTCTCGTGTATTTAGCCAACACTTCTGAACATTATTATGGCATGCTGCCATGTGTATATGATTAGGCTATATTCTCTTTGACCAGGAACGGATCCAGGGTTTGGAGAAAGGGGTGTTCATTCGTGAGAGCCATGCCCTCAGATAGGAACACACCGAAGGTGCGTCTATTTTGGAAAAGAGAAGCCCTTATTTGCGATTTCCCGGGTTCGGAGGGCCTTACAATCATGATCAGGACAATGAAACTTTCAGGTTTTTTTAAGTCTGCCAAAAGTAGGGGAGCTCGGGTTCGAGCTCGAGCTCCCACCTGGATACGCGCCTGTCTGTGACTATTCTAAAGCCTGAATTGTCCTTGAATTTAACAATACATCTTGAGTTAGGCTATATCATTTTAAACATTCATCAAATTAGCAGAAGAAAAACCGTTATATATATACATCAATTTTGAGTTTCAAATTTTATTTTAATTGTCTCCAGTCTCCAGTAGATTATGTTTCTCTTTCTAATTGAATTTT
The DNA here is from genome assembly GCA_027564615.1 of Psolus chitonoides. Classification (NCBI taxonomy): domain Eukaryota; kingdom Metazoa; phylum Echinodermata; class Holothuroidea; order Dendrochirotida; family Psolidae; genus Psolus; species Psolus chitonoides. The sequence goes on along the minus strand of JAODUJ010079859.1, from coordinate 6,397 downwards.
CCTACCTGTTCAATCCTCAATCAACAGGCATGATTGTGCGAAATTTATATATTTCCAAAGTAGCCTACTAAGACCTTGGTCATACCCCTCAAATCGGTGAAATAGAAAACAAGTGAGTTATTCCGAATTACTGAAAAATTCACCGCCTGAGTGCATTTTCTATAATGATCCTAAAATTGAACGAGACCTGTACGGTTGAAGTTGGTTCTGTTTGTGCGTCACGCGAACGGAGGGATAATAGGAGATTACACGACTGAACCGTGGAGGAGAGTAACGTCCTCTCTCCACGGCACCCGAAAGTGTACCGTACTGATCCCATCCAGTCGTGTAATCTCCTTTTAGACTTGCGGAGCGTGACGTCATAGAATATAATTCCGTGGTGCATCGATGATACCACAAATGTTGCCAGATGTCCAATTAAATTTGAAATATTAATAAACTTCAGCAATCAATAACTCCAAAACCAAAGATAGGATTGAGATAGGACTTCCAGCATTGCGTCTTAGTTTTGTTATCCTCCTAATTATCATAAATTTCAATTTTTGTGTACATTAGTCTTTTAATTTTGAGCGCTAGATTTAACAAAATATGCCGCTTTAAAACAGGCAGCTGGTTAGCAAACATTCGAAGAAATAAATTCGCTGGGTAAATAAAATATTCGACAAGATAAGTCCAATAAATTCTCCTGGTTAGAACTAGTTACAAACGGTACCGGTACAAATTGTAAATTAGATGCCACTCGACGTTAAGCGTAAGTTGGGCCAGTTCTGGCCCGTTCGCGTATATTTTTTCCCAGGACGAATGAGGCCAAAAGCCAATCAAATTCTCTGGATGCCAACATGTGACCATTTTTCAAAAAACAACTTCTGGATCTTTTTTCATAGTTTTGACCATGGATTATGGAAGAACATGCTTCAGTCACATAGGGAGCCATTCCTAACCCTTATTCTGAACCCTACCTCTGTATTCGAAACAAATAGTAAATTCCTGAAGAACCTGATGGCCTCAACCGTCCTGGGAAAAGAAAATACGCGGCCCGCGTGTCCACAGATGTGGCTGCTTCAGCGTCGTAAAATAACTCGTATACAATTAAAATTGATTAAAGCCTCAAACTGAGTTGAAAGGTAGGATCCAACTATAGGAAAAACTAAGAAGTTTTCTTCAATTTAAGCTGAATACATCACGACGATCGTAATTAAAATGTTACAGCCAACTGTCAACCCATTCTTCTGCATTTTACAAGCTCACAAAGTTTCAATAGCTCTGTCTGTTGGACCCATACAAATTCAAATTTACAAAACATAACACATGTTCTTGGTATTACGTAGCCTTACCGGTATTCGATTAACAACTACAATTTAATTATAATATACATCTGGGTTAGTCTAGTTAGAGATATATTCAGGTCACAAACGATATGTAATTTCTGTGCCAATCCGATACCCGATATATTTTTCCACTATCGTCCGATGTCCGATCCGATTCGATGTTTTTCTCACGATTTTTCTGTCTATCGAAAATTCAATTTTTTAACAACATCGGCTGATGTTCGATCCGATACAATCCGAAGTTTTGGCGATTTAGCAGTGGAAGTCGAAAATTGAAAGTGAACGATGTATGTTCTAGGTTTGCGTTCTCTGTGTTGTATAGGCTCAATGATTGATAAAACAAATCAATGAGAACATCGATAGAATGGGTTGATATTTTATGATATGTTCCATGATCCGATATTTTGCCGATAGTACGAAATATCGGCCTATCCGATATCCGACCAATTATCGATTGAGCCCTAGCCCCTTATATAACCTATACTACGTGAAGGGGCTCAGTGGGTTTACATTTCAACCGAGGATAGGGAAGTGAAATGTTGCTCTTTGTTGAGATTATTCAACATTATCAGGCGATCCCGAAAATAGCTTTACCTTCAGAATATATTGCTGCATGAAGACGTTATAAATGTTTCTTTGTTTGTATTTGGAAAGTTTCGTCAAATAATTGTTGTTAGGCAACCATGTTCTTCACAGAATAAATGACATTACCTTTCAAACTACACATAAGATGTTTGAGTTATTTTGAATTTCCATTCACCCAACAGTGGTATCATTTGGAATAGGTGTGGTGATAATTTGGTAACGCACAAACTCACTGAGCTCCTTCGAAGCAGGAAGTAAAAGTTTGCATGGCCTTTGCAATTCGATCATTCATGCGCGCAAAGGATTATGGGAAAGGTCACGGGGTCACGGAGGTTATACAACAGAGCGCAACCAATTAACTCACGCAACTTCAGAATGCGTGTTTCACTCCAGCTATGCATGCGAGTTTCACTCCAGTGATGCGGTGTACGACGGAGCGCGAGAGGCGCGAGGACGCGTACGCGCATATGTCTGTCTGACCGTGAGTACGCGCGTGTCTTACTATAGAGGTTTTTCACGACGCGCACACGCGCAAGAATTTTGCCCCCCAAACATACCAGCATGACAACAACTTCCAAGCATCAGAAATTCTTCAAAACTGTAACTAAGAAGAATTTAGAGTATTTTGAAGTGAAACAGTTATTGGAATTTATAGATTATAGGTTATGACAGGTGATGTTACAAAAACTAGACAATTGTTGAGGTAAATCTGATAAAATTCGGAATAAATTGACTCAATTTCTCAGCCACATGTTTGCCATGTGCGTAGTTAGGGTTATCACACATATGGGTTGCTTTCTTCATATATCACGCTATTGTATTAGCTTAAAACGAAAGCGCGTATATAAGTGTTCTCACGGTCGGACATCTGCGCGTACGTGTTCTCGGGCGTCTTCCGCTCTGGCATATACAATATTACTAGAGTGAAACGCGCACGCAGCTGGAGTGAAACGCGCATGTTTCGGCGCGTAATTTTGTGTGTGTTTATATATGAGTGATGTGTCACCAACCGCCTTCATAACGAGGTTACCCTGTATACCCGGAGGGCAACGTGACGTCACGTGAAATACCTCTATACAACAGAGCGCAACCTATTAACTCACGCAAACAGCATGCGTGTTTCACTCCAGCTGCGTGCGCGTTTCACTCCAGTAATGCTGTAGCGTGAGACGCGCGAGGACACGTACCCGTAGATGTCAGACCGTGAGTACGTGCGTGTCTTCCGGGATGATTTGATCATTGTATTTATTACGTAATTACCCAGAGTCCTTTGCGCGATTAGGTTAGCGAAGTATTGTATTGGTCAAAGTACCATCATGACAGTGCGGATTTATGGCAGATTTGGGGTGTGAGAATATGGCCTCTAAGCATGTAAAGGGCTAAACACCGACCTCGACAGAAAAATGCGTTAAACCCAGAGGAGACTCACGCGGATGGGTAACGCAATCGGCATTCCTGATACCGCTGACGGATCGTTCAGTAAGTTTGAGTTCAGCGGCCTTCGGGAGGTATCGCATAGTATAGTGTAACATTTTTATTTTATCGTTGTGTTACCCTGACCATAAGTGTACGGGACTATTTTCAGTAGGGGGGAGAGGCCGAGGCCCACTTGCCCGGAAATCTGTCACAAGTGTGCTCGAAAAAGAGCGTAGATTCTGCCTGAATGGAGGGGGGGGGGGGGGGGGGGGGGGTGCAGACCCTCAATTCTCATACGCCTATGACCCTGACTAGGGTCATACAGAGTTTCAACTAGTGGCATTCTTTTTATTAAGTCCTGCCGGGCGGAGACGGTGTTCGGTGAATTCGCTCGTAAAGAACAGTTAAGTTTATTAATCCCTTCACACATTACAAAAGTATTTCCGATATAATGAGATTTGGGGAATAGGCAACAATTTCAATTTCGTCGGGTTAGCTGTGATGGATTTCCCCCTCAAAACAGAGGTTGGGGAAGGGGCAGGAGATCCACAGCGTGACACACAGTGGGCGGCCGGTTCTGTTGTGTGGCAGTGATGTAACAGCTATCACGTACAGGGCCCGAACGACCCTCAACGGCCTGCAATGGTCATTTAACAGCTTTTTCGTGGCATTGGTGCGTTCTGGAGACTGTTGCACAACCAAAACAGGTATGCTGTTATGTAACTATTATATTGTCTACATTTATGTTGCTGTCTACTTTATTGTTGTTGTCTACTTTTACGTTGTCTCCTTTATTGTTGTTGTCTTCTTTTACGTATAGTCTACTCTAATGTTGTTGTCTACGTTTACGTTGTTTGCTACTTCCATGCCGTTGTCTACTTGTATGCTGTTGTACGTTACGTTGTTGTCTACTTTGATGCCGTGCAGTCATTGTTTACCTATACGACTACGTGTACGATACTTTGACGTTGTTTACTCACTGCATCTAGGGCGCTACTCATCAAATGCAATACACTGTGAACTGATGGAGGCGTGAAGCATTTTTTTTGCAGGACGTATAGGCAATAGGGGGCCTATAGCACCAATCAAATTACTGGAAACCAATCATGTGAAGCGATTTCAAAAACCAACTTCTGAGTCTTTCCTCCTAGGGTTGACCCCGGATTATGAATGACCACCCTCGATACCCACTGGAACGCCATCCTAACCCTTTTTCCTAACCCTGATTTTGAAACGAATTTGAAAAGTCCCGAGGAATGGCTCTGTGAGGGTTAATGACCTTGTGGTTGTTACTGAGCCTAGCTAGAGAGGGTTATCTCTTCTCATATCACGATGTATTGCAGTGTAAGCCCGGTCATTCCACCAGAAAACGTTTAGGAATGTTAGGGCTTTGACCAGTCAAATTTGGACTCACTCCTGGCTACTGTTGTGGAGACATATCAAACTGAATAATATTAATGATCTTGCATTGTTTTACAATCAGAGCATGGCTAAGATCTTAGATGAGGTGGTTCCCGTACGTGTAAAAACAGTCGCTGATAGAGTATGTGTGCCATAGAGTATGATGGGTCATTAAAGTCCCTAAAATCACAGGGTAGAAAAGCCGAGGCAAGATGGGTAAAACGCGCTCGGATGAAGATCATGCTGCTTACAAACATCTTAGGACTGAATGCAATCAAAGTTCAAACAAATGTAGGCCAGAGTATTTCCCGGAGAATATTGCCAAATGTGGTACCAATCAAGCCAAACGATATAAACTGATCAACAAACTTACTAGTAGGGTCAAAATTGATCCGATTCCAAACGGTGATGATAATGTGTTATCAGAAGACTTTGGGTCCTTTTTTCTGAACAAAAAGTCTCACCATCAGAACTCACTTACAGGAATTCCGGAATTTGATTACTCACAATAATATTATTGCCCAAACCCCTTCTCATGCTTTACCACAATTGGCCAGGACGGAATATGTAAAATAATGAGGTCGAAATTTACAACGTGTCCTGCTGCAGCCAATTAGCCCAACCTAGATGATCATCAAAGGCAGCAACTAGCTCACTACGAGCAGTCTCTAACCTTTTCATCTCAACCTGTTCTTGTTCCCTAACCTATCCATAAACAAAAAAACGTTTAACTTGATTGATCCCATTGTTGTCGTTGTAAACTAGCTAGTAGCTGCCTCAGATGATCACTCTGCATTCGATGCGGGAGTATTGGGTGGTGCGCTGGTAACAGCAGAGATTTTATATAGGAAAGATTGACATTCTCGTCGTTTTGTACAGCATTGGAGTAGGCTACGTCATCAAAATCGGCTATAGAGAGCGTCAACTATTGTGTGGCAAGTAAATTGGGATAGACAACACATACAAGTCAATAGGAAAACAATAGGGCTGATGCAAAATTGGGGCTTAAATTGCTTTGAGGAAGGCGATGACCGACAGTAGAAATGATTGTTAATGAATAAATTAGTAACAATCATGGTAAATAACAACGCTAATACCATAACCTAGGATTGAAAGAACCAAAACAATGTCAGTGACACCGACAGTATGCACTACAAAAACTGGAGTGCTAAAATCAGCACTTGAGGTGTCATTTTCAGCACTTTGAAAGTGCGCGGAGAGGAACAGTACCAAAGGTGCAACATTTAACACTGGGACAGGTGTTATCCTAATAACAGCATATTTAAGTGTGATGTCATTTTTCAGCACTCTGAAAGTGCGCTCTGAAAGTGCGCGGAGAGGGACAGCACAAAATGTTCAACATTTAGCACTGGGCAGGTGTTATCCTCATAACAGCACCTTTAAGTGCAATGTTAAGAACCTAGTGCAGAGTTGTGCACATGATAGTCACGTACCTTAGGTCTATAAGTGTTATGTTATGCACCTTAGAATAATAATAATAATAACCTTAGAAGACGCTAAGGTATGTTTCTACAATGTTTAATGTATACATTGTTGAACAAGTATGAAAGGGTTTAAATACAACATGCTGAATCAACTGCAGACTGTGCAGAGGCTTTGCGATTCCTTGCAATATGTTCTTATATTTGGAACAGCCTACCTGAACA
>JAODUJ010079858.1:0-17650 GCA_027564615.1 Psolus chitonoides | reverse complement strand
TATTCGAGATGGACGATGACGTCACTATCACGTATTATTCTCCATCCACTGCGACTGTACCTCCACTCAAGGACCAAAACCCAGGCCATGTTCGGTGTACTTTCAGAACTGTGCCCCCAAATTTCACAACCCCTTAGAATAACTTTATCTGGGACCAGCTATACGAGGTATGCTCGTTCTTGTTAAACGAGGTGTACAGGAGAAATGGAGAAGGATAAAAGCCAACCATGCAAGTACCAACTGCCAACCAAGTGCACGCCGCGAGTCTTCAAAATTGAAGTTAGCACTAACATTGGAAGAAGGAGAAGCCATGACTATAATTTGAAAGAATCGAACAACAGTCCTCTGACACGAAGAAGAAAAAGAAGAAGAGGAAGAAGAAGAAGAAGGAAGGAAGAAGGAACCAGAAGAAGCAAAAAGAAAAAGATGGCTTAGTGTAAAAGTAAAAAAAGTGAAAAATCAAGTTTGTTAATCCGAAGTTCAATTGAACTTCTGAAGGTCGTACAATATAGTTAGGGCTACAACGTATGTTTTTGCAGAATGTTTGTTAAAAGCAAGATCTCTGTAGATTCTGTATATTCATAGTATAAGTAATTAGAAAAAATAGGTTTCCATTTTTTCGAATGCGTTAAGAGTTTTAAATCCAAGATGGCCGCCAATATTCGAAATTCTCATTTTTCCGAACCTATTTTTCTTAATACATAGCAGTTCCCTTACTGTATTGCGTTTGACCGATGCCAAATGCAGAGTATCAACACAAGGACCTTTGCATAACTATCAGACATCATATAGATATATTAGCGGCCACAGTTGTCGGTAATTGTGAATTTTAAAATGGCCGACATCATATTTCATGGCATATACTAATGTACGTTATATATGCGTATCAGTGCACTGCATGTTCGGGATACAAATCATTATTTTTATATTAATAAAATCTACATCCTATTATATCCAATAAGCCTATGCACGTAACAGCTACTTTCAAAATAGCGACAGAATAAAAATGGCTGCCATCTTTGTTAGTAACAAAAAACATTTAACGCTATATCAGAGCAGAGCGTAGGCATGATTTCATCTTTGGGTGGCGGATAGAATTGATCGACATGTCAACAAGAACGCTTTGCGCTATCGGCTTCTATCTCCTTTTTTCCCGTTTTTATGAGGGGGCGACCGCCCCCATCGTCCCCTGACTACGCCCCTGCGCTATGTTCATATTACAAATTATTGATTTATTCATATAAACTACATGGACAAATTCTAGGGAAATTTATTATCATAGTTGGTATCCTTTTACCTTATAAGTTCTATTCTGGGTCACCCACAATGAGTGGAGCAAAGTCACCAGTGTTGTTGCTTCACTCGTACTCAAAGCAAGCACACAGCTCTGTACATGAAATTCTTTGTTGCGGCAACTACAGTTTCCTCTACATTCTTTTCTACAACCACACTTTACCAGCTCGATTATAGCCTCTGGCGCTGGGGGTTCAAGCATCTCACTGGAACATACCTATCATCCTGCAACTCCTATCCATATTTCACTGGCGATGGAAGACACGTGTGATTTTCGCATGCCTTTAACCATATCATCGCTACATAATGTGCTCGAAAAATATGTGGTCTTAGTGAGCCTGTAGTTGGAGGAAGACTTTCTCTCTCTGCCTGGCGATCAGAGTACAGGAACCATCGCAGACCATCAACTGTCGTCTCGGCTGTTTGGATCTATATAACATGCAGACAAACGTCTCAAGTTGAGTGATCATTTCTCCAGATGGTTCAGTGCTACCAAGTGAAGCCAATGCACTCACGTTCATGTCATCGCAGAACATGAACACCTTCATACACGATTCCTTCTTTCTACCAACAAATCTGACACACAAATCTGATCCTGTGAAGGCAAGAAAGCCAATAGTTGCTGCGCAAGTTGTTCAAAGTTAGTCATAAATTGGTTTGGTTGGAATCTTCCTATTCCGTTTTCTTTTCCCTGTGAGGAAGTGGGTCTCAACAAGTAGCTGAAGATACATATTGATCATCAACAAGAACACGTCAGTATCTGGTGAGTCCACAACGATCACTGCATCACTCTTAACCCATTTCCTGCCAAGCTTTTAGCCAAATGTTCAAAAAAATTGCATCTCTAATTTTTTGCACGGTGATTATGGGGCAAAATAGGCTATTTTCAATGTCAATGGCATTTATACAGTTAAGGAAAAGATAGGCCTAACCTAACTTGGACCTATCTTCCCAAGACGAAAATTTCACATACAATTTATGTTTACAGGCCTAATAAGTATTCCAGGGTATTCCTTAATTGAACATCATAGAACTCATCAATCTTAAATTACTATTATCTAGGTTGTATATAATTATTTCAATTCAATTAACCTGGTACGTCTACCTCTGATAGCTCCTATTGACTTAGTGTGTAATCCAAAATGGCGCCGATCCGATCATGGGCATTTTGCATCAATTGCTCGTAACTTTCTCTATGATGGCACTATACCCCTACAAAAAAATACCAGGAAACGAGGAATGTTCTTGGGCATGTTTTGATCCACAAATCAGAGGCCCTGGGTATTGCCTCTGGAAATTATGGAAAGTATTTTTAATAGACAGTTTGTTTTCTCTAAGAAAGATGTGTTCTTCGGATACCAACTCTTATCAAAGCATCCATTGAACTTATTAATTTTTCGAATTAAGAACTATATTTTTCAGAAAAAAATCAATAATGATGTTCTAAATGTAAACGAGTTTCTGCATAAATTTAAATTTGTACTACAGGTCGAAAAACAATTAGATAAGTATAAGTCACGTGGGCCATTTCCTTTTCATACTTTGAAATATGCATTTGGTATGTGCCCATTTTTATTTGAAGATTAACAGATCATGGTGTTTTATTGAGTATGGTCAGGTCACGTTAATTGATATTTATATTGTTGCATGATATAATCAATTATTGTTTGCTGCTTATTATAATATATTAAATAAAAAAGTTTTTGTTTTTGATGTAAAAAGAAGGTACAATAGATGATGAAAAAAAAAGAAAAAAAGGCATAGTGGCTTGCCGTCCGATTACATACGAACGGATTAAGTGCTCTGGCGGCTGGACTCCAATTTTTGTTGACAAATTCTGGGGGGGGGGAAGGGGGGGTGAACCTCGTTGTTCCTCTGAAATTGAACGTGTAGAGGTAATACCTTCATATGTGTAATTATCAGTTATATAATCTATATTGACGTGGCTGGACCTGCTGCCAAAACAACCGACCTAAGCTGAAGCTAATCCTACAAGTCGAGGTTCTCGCATCCCTCTCCTATGTAGACAAAACTCCCGATAATTCGAGCCCAAATGCCCCTCTTAATATGTGCAGCAAACATCTTATCTAAGTAGCTTTTCTCGAGGGATTGCCATTCTCTAGCTAGTATTTGTTGTGATATTATCTCGGTTATTTCCTTCCAATTTTAACAATATTTTACGATCGTCTGCTTTCCTCTCTTAGCTTACAAGACAGTATTTTACATGAATCACAGTTAATGAGATCGCTAAATTGCAGCGAGTACAAAACTCCGCAGCGAGATAGGTAACTCGCACAACGAAACATGGACGCATCTCCCGGTTCTTATGAATCTGCACTGGCTACCTGTACAACATCGCATTGACTACAAGAGTGTACTTCTCACCTTCAAAGCATTGAATGATATGACTTCAACATACATTACGGAACTCATCTCAGAATATAAGCCCATCCGTACTCTTATATCTTCTCAGGAATTACTACTCTGCCGTCCTAAGGCTAATACTCATTTATATGGAGAGAGGACGTTTTCCTTTGCTGCATCAAAGAGTAGGAATAGTCTCTCCTCATAAATCCGCAACCTCAAAACTATTGAACAATTCAAATGTGCTCTGAAGACTCATATTTCAAATGTGTATATTGAAGTTGATCTTGTTTTTATATGTAGTTATGACTTATTAATCGTTTACTACTCTGCCGTCCTAAGTCCAATACTCAACTACAGAAAACAGTATATGGTTGAGAGTTGATATCAAGATTTTGGTCAAGTTTTGAAGCATTTCGGTTCTTTTCTCTAGCACTATATTCTTCCTTAAAATTAGGCTCATAAAAACCAAATTTTAAAAAGCACATTGATTTGATATTGCTTATTTGATCACGAGTTCGATATTTGTTTGAAAGTTGATATCAAGATAATCAGGATTAAGATGTTTCTAGTCAAGTGTTAAAGCTTGACTTTTTCAAATTTTGTTTTTTGTATGGCTTACAATATATTAATATTAGCACATTTATTTGATATTGCTTAGTCCTAATAGATTGATCACGAATTCGATAGTGTTCCAGGAAGTTAAACAGTAACATGTAGTAAATACTGAATTTCTTAAGTGAGCATAATCTTAAAAACAAACTTGTTTTTTTACTAGCAATTATATACAATTCACTGGCACAATTGCCTTTTAACGCCACGAGGACACAACCCAACTTTACTGGCATATTTGCCTTCTCGCCCCAAGGGCACGACTCAACTCACAACTTACGCCCGAGGGCAGCATACTTAACGTACCTACTTCAACATTTTTAACGCTCAGCACTAAGTAAGGCAGCAGTAGGTACCAATTCAGAACTGTCTAAAACATAGGCCTATTGTGGACTTGGTTGAAGTTTAATTTAATATTAGACTAAAATAATTAAAAGTATGTCCAGAACTTTTGAAAAATTAATTTGGATTGATAAATTAACAAATTAAATTGCCAAACTGCAAGAAAGAATGAATTGATCAAAATGTAGAATAACATGTTTCATAAACTCGTCATCAGATATTGAGGCTCCCAATCAATATTGATATGTCGCATCGAAAGCACGTGAAGCACATGATATGACATATGACTATAAATGATCATTTTCAGTCATACCATCACATTGTTATATTATTCGCTCGTAATCATATACAGTTCCTTTAGGATACGGTTAGGCATCATCAGTTTGACTGCACGTGTCACTGGCTGTCCGCCAATTACTATCTTTTAATTTTGTCCACACCGAATCATTCCAACTAACGCAAAGGGTTAACAGTTTAAATGTGGCATTTGACAGTTTGAGTTGATTTCGTGCCTTGTTGATAGTGAATGCTTCTGGATAGTTGTCTCTGCGTTAACTGAAAGTCACAAAGTTCACGATACGACCCATGAAGAAATGCCATTTGTCGTTTGAGAATGAGTTGTTCCTCAAAAGTTGAGGTAGCCTTCTGTTTCCTTCTGCATATCAGAAAGTTGGGTTTGTATAACGTTGGGTTGAATAAAAGGTGTGTAACTTATTATCGTCCTTTGTTTCAACTCCTTTCCATCTCCATGAACCAACTTCAACAGTAATGAAAAGGCAATGTCCGATTGGAATTTATATTTTCCTGACCTGATTTCTTCAATCTGTGGTCAAGTATTTTTTCTTTTTAAAAGATCCATTGTGCTGAACATTTCTTCCCATTTTATTCCTGGCACTTGTTTTGCCATTTGTTTTGAAAAATATATACCTTCATTTTATTGTTCAGATTCTATACCTATGTAGTAAGATAAGTAGTGCCAGCGTTTTTACAAGGTCCAAACTTTTGTTGACTGTTTTCTAACTTTCTCAATTGTGTTCATTATGTCTTCGATTGATCTACCTTCCTTTGGTATTGTTGCAGCTATGTATAACATCTGTCTATATTTTGAATCTCTTCCGGTCTATTTATGAGTATGCTACATTCCTATTCACAGAACTTTTATCTTCTGTGTATTCATTCGATTTTAGAACTACACATGGTTGCTTCGTCTGGTCGTGATTGTTTCTGCATTATGTAGTTTGGTTGATGACATGAGGGCAATGTAGGTATGGTAGATTTGAAAGTCTTCATAGCCAGTGAAACTCGATTTGATCAATTCGTGTATTCAGTAAAATTGTGATCGCCTTGGCTGTATGAGTATTCACAAACTATGTTGTATGTAAGCCTAAGTTGTATGTCGATAAGCCTTCATGGCTTCCTTCGCGAGTTCCTGCTTGCAGGAAAATCAAATATACATACATACATACATGTTATGCCTGGTTTGCTGATATAAGCCAGTATCACCAACAATACACAATGTAGTATATAGAGAAAGGCCTTGCGTTAGTAGTTCTGAGTGACTTTTTTATCTTCTAACTGTTGTTTACTGGTTGACGTGGTTTCACACGACAGATGGATTGCGTTACTTACTTCTAGTGTATTCCAACGTCGTGATGTAATTCTTCTCAAGGAGTGGGATTTTCATTTTATTTTCAACGGTACAGAAATACATAAAATGTAAATTTAAATAACAATAATAATAAATTGGTGAAATAAGGTAAGTTATGCTAAAGAGTGTAATTGAGCGTGCAATTGAACGACAACAAGTTGACAAATTGCAATGAATGCATTTGAAAGCTCGAAAACATCAGTCTTTGGAATAAAAAAAAACACACCCACCCACCCATCAAGAAAAAGTAGAAGGAGAGTAAGGCAATGTAAATAAGAGGTAATCATTATTATTTAAAAAGTATCTGGTAAGGTTGTGGGGAAACGAGTAAATACTTCCAAAGTTTAATAGCTTTATAACGAGGGGGCTTCGTGTGGAAGAAGTCATAGTATGAGGAAGATGAGAAGAAAGGACACAACACGATCATGTTATCAGCCTCAATATAGTGACATCTGGTCCAGATCGAGAGCTTGCTAATTAAGATTACACAGGTATAGTTTGTTTTCACCGAACCAATCATTTTAACACGCACTAATGCTCGTTCTATGGTGACATATGTCAGTTTATTAGACTAGCCTATGCATCAATACAAATTGGGCAGCTTGAGGGTTCGAGCAGAACATGCCTCAACCCAAACTATACACTACCAATAATTGCACTATTTTAGTTACCTACTAAATTTTAATTTGAAAACGCGACTGTGGTTTCTCACCCGCATGATGATATTTTTAAATTTTAATGTACATGTGGTATCGTGGTAATCAGATAGCTACTGAGTTAATATCAGCACGTGCCAATTTGTACCAGTAGTGTATAATTTAGGAGCGTACGGCGAACGGTCTTTCTCACATATTGCTCCTAAACTTTGGAATCGACTCCCAGCACACGTGAAGAACAGTTTAACAATTTACCTTGATTAGGACTCACCTTTTTGTAGCCTACTGCTGGTCACGGTATAATATTTTTGATCTCTTTGTACAGCGTATTGTGGTCGTTTATTGACCGAATGCGCTTCATAAGAATGCTTTATTATAATTATTGTTGTTGTTGATGTTGTTCGGGCATAGGCATGGGTTGAGGATATTTTGCCACCTCCACCCCGATACACACGAAAGTGATAATAAACATAATAGAAAATGAATTCCATAACCTACTGCACATAATGAAAAACAGAAAAAGGCAAATACATATACATGGGTGTGTTATATAGCACGTAATTCACATTCTAGTCATAAAAAAGACAACATATAGCTGTGTTATAGCCTATATCATGTAATTCCCATTTTAGTTATTGCAGCACTGAATGAAGAAGACAACTGCACTTACAAGCCTACATGTGCGCCTGCCTCAAAAAGTAGTCCAAGCAAAGCGTGCCGATCAATTATTGGGTCACTATCTCCAATGACGTAGTTAGGACTGGATGGGTAGGGTGGGCGACTTACCCACCCACGAACATTTTGGCGGGGCATTTTGCAGCAAAAAATGATATGAAAAGGGAATAATGATAAGGAAAACTGTTAGAAAAAAGGAGAAATAATCAAAAAAATAATGGAAAAAAAGAAAAAAATGAAAGGGACCGGGTACAAACAAGAGATAAGGACAATTTTTGGCGGGAAATATTACAGTGACACGGGAAAAATGAGAGGAGTTGGCGGGAATTCTTTTTTATCTTTGCCCACCTACACCAACAGAGCTGGCTACGCTACTGACTATCTCCCAGTATTTTTACATTTATTGTAATGTTTTCCATTCCTTGGTGATAATTCTAGTAGAACCCAGGTGAAAGATCAACTAGGTTCAACGGGGGTGTACTAGTTTGAACTGGTTTTCAACTGGGCTCAACTGGGATAGCATTTCTCCTATTGGATTTTTGTGTAGACTCAGCTAGGTTTGTACCGGGCTCTACTGTGTTTGAACTGGTCTCAATTATCTTACGAACAGTTCGATCTACCATGCAGAATACCTAAATTTAATTGGAGTAAACTGCAGGTCCCAGATACAAGGGACGAGTTCCAGCTGAAACTCTCCAATCGTTTCCAATCATTCAGCATAATGAAACAATAACTTAACATCACGGAGAGATATCAAGCCTTTGAGACATCTATAAGAGATGTTGTACACAGTAGCGAAGATCCGTGTCAAAAAGTGTGGGGGGGGGGGGGGATGAAAAGCCCCAAAGCAAAATGTACTGTGTGAAAATATTAAAGTCAATGCCCCCCCTCCCATTTCCAAAAAGTGGGGGATATACCACCATCTACCCCCGGATTTCCGCTACTGGTTGTAGAGAAAGTGGTTGGAAAATGTGAGCCTTATGGCCTGCCAAGCTGGGTATTTGACTATCAACCTGAAGATTAGGATGGACAAGGCAGAGAATTTGCATTATCCAAGTGTCTGGAATCACGAAGAAGATAGAGAAAATTCAATGCCAACCTGAATGACCCCTATAAAGCTGTTCAGGCTGCTTCACTGAATAGGCAAATGGAAGAACTGAAGTTAACTGATGAGTCTGGAAACTACACAGCTACCTGGAAGATCATACATGCACTATAGTAAGAGCACCAAACATAAGATGAAGGTTTACGTGAACAGGAACTTCTAGAGGAGTGGAAATGCTACTTTAATTCACTTCTGAACAATGACAGTGGTTTAATTTGATTAGAACTACCTATCCAAGCTGGTGATGATCGTCCTATCAATGGTATCCCACCAGCTCGTGCTTAGGCAAATGCGGCTATGAAAACTAGCAAAGCCATCACAGCAGAAACCCTCCAGGGAGGTGTTGATCATATGATCAATGTCGCCACGCATTTTGATCCAAAGTATACACTACATTGGCTCCATGACACCAACGGGTTATAAATGTTATCATCCCGTTACCGAAGAAAGGTGATCTTTCTCTGATGACAAACCATTAAGGCATATCGCTCATGTTCATAGCTACAAAGGTTTATAACAAGATCCATTTGAACCGTGTTATCCCGCATGTTGACCTCCTACTGATGAGGAGAAATCAGGTTGGTTTCAGACCTGGACAGTTGCGCACAGCAGATACACATCCTGAGACGAATTATGGCAGATTTCGAGGATTATCAGCTTCTTTTGACAGTCACCGTTGTTGACTTTACGAAAGCCTGTGATTCCATCAATATATCGGTGATGTTTTCAGTGATGTGTCGTTATGACATGCCACATACCCTGGTTTATGGCATTCGAGTCTTGTATAGTGGTGATTCCTGAAAAAATGATATTATGATGTGTGGCGCATCTTCAAGCAAGTTTATACTACTGAGTTCTTAGGTGGACATATTGACCATAAACTTTCCTGGTGTGATCCCATTTCAGTAGTCTGCAAATAAGTTGCTAAAAATGTAGGAATTTCATCAAGATTGAAACACTTCTTGCCACAACATATATTAAAAACCCTTCATCAAACTTTAGTGGAGCCTCATATTTCCTATTGTTCCATTATGGTCTGGCACGCGTGATACTAATCTTAATTCACTTATTAAAATACAAAAAAAAAGCCATCCGGCAGATATCTCACTCTGCGCCACGTGATCACACCAGACCTCTTTTTAAGAATCCTAATTTATTTAAAATTATTAACATCATACGTGTAAATATTGCCACTTTTTTCTTATAAGGTGTGGAGTAGACTCCAACCTGATGCTTTCAGAATTAATTAATCTGTAATAGAGATATACATATCATAACACAAGATACGCCAATAATGCGCATTATTACACGAATAATGCTTCAATAGGAATGTTAGGCTTAAGAAATCTTGCAATAAAATCCTGGAATTATTAAAAATAAATTATCCAAAACAACATTTAGAAAATATTTCATTAAAGAAATCATTACAACTGATTAAATAAAAAGAACTTATTGTCAATCCAAATGTTTCAGTATAGCATATATAATATGTGAACATTTTCTTTTCTTTTGCAGGGAGTCTCCTACCTTGTTAACCCAATTTATGTTTTCCTTTCACATTGTATCTATGCACGGGAAGAAACAAAATAAATATATAAAATATCAAATATCGGGGTCCTTATAGCGTTCCATATAATGCAAAGTGTCAGTTTTGCGTTTTACACGCAGAAAAAAAAAAAAATTGCGTTAGTTCAACTAGGTTTGACCGGTGAAATCATCCGCATGGTCATTTTTTTAACAGAAATAGGCCTACATAAAATGTGATTGTTTATGCCTATTTAAATTGTCTATTAAAAATGATATTTTGAATAAACAACAGGAAAAATTAATACACTTTCACTAAAGAATGATAATTCCTAAACATATAATCAGTCCAAAGGTGTGCCAAAGATGGCACCATTTTGCATCTAAGCCACCTTACATGAAAAAAAAATGAACATAAAAAGCGGCGTTCGAAAATGGAAAATATAGCACCAAATTGCATGTAAGGGCACTTAATTATGATACAATTTTGCAAAGGGTAATACCCCTCCCCTTAGACACCTCCCCCAGGACATGGTTCCGTATGTATGCAGTTCCACTTCACTTAAATCGAATCCCTATTGAAAAGGCTGGCTACGGGCCTGGATAGCATATAGGGGAGGAAACCAAATTCACAGAGCATTGTTGGAAGCATCAACACAATGTTCACTTTCAAGTTTTTTCAATTTGCTGTCATTATCTTCATTTTCAGTACGGTCTGTACATTAATATTTACTTTCATCGTAAATGCAATACGGTAGTCTACATACTTATAAAACTATAAACCAAATGAACCAACAAAATATGTCAGATTGCATTCCCAAGAGACGGAATATCCTGGTAGATACAGACCTAGGTAATACAAAGGACCACTGTGTTGGACATGATGGACCTGTCATTAGGTATGTTGTGATGCATTATCAGACTATCTCTAACAAATCCAAGACGTCCCTGGGACAGATCCAATACAGTCCATGGTTTGATACGTATGCACAAGTAATCTACAGATATGATTGGATTATATGAATCATGCCTGCCAGGCGTCATACAAGATCACTGCCACGGGCACATTATACCACAACCAGCACTGCTCGATGACCTTGTTGTTTGACATTCATCATCCAAATAATAGTAACCATGTATTTTCCTCATTATCCACAAAATGTTCAAGTTTAGAAGCAATTTTCCAATCAAACGAAAAATCGGAATACACCCACAGTTGGCCCTGTTGTGAAACAACCTACTGAACAAAATTATTTATTACGGAAAATACTGTCATCTTAAGAACATAAGGTATTTAGAATCGATAACAGTCATTTTTATTTCTACAATAATAGAAAAATTCAAAGAATGAGGCGGATGACTGGGGCAAATAAATCCAGGAATTCATTGTCTATGTAGTTAGTATCTTTGCAGTACGATCGAGACCATTACTATACTGACTTTATATTTTGGACTATTTCTACATAAAGTACTACCTTCATGATACATGATTGTATTCTACTTGATCGTGTACATACTCGTGTGAATAACAGTATTCTGCAAACAGGAAAAAAACATAAGCCTGTGTTGTATTCCGAGGGAAGAAAATGATTTAACCTTCTTGATTAAAGTTTACAGAGTTTTTACTGAAATGAATGTTAATTGTAGGGCTGAGTTTACAAATTGATGGACAGCGAACTGAGGGATTCTCCGAGACAGAATACGTTTGTTTCCCTTTGGCGGTAGAAAATTATTTGCCTTCCGTGATGGACTTTCGAACAAAAAATGAAAATAAATGGAATGTGGTACACGCTGTAGGTAGAAACAATATTACCCTCTATAACCAGATAACCCTTGCAATTTTCTAAAAATTATATTTGAACTTATTAACAAGACGTTCTTGAGTCAGAAAATAACCAAAAACATTCGACACACTGAAAAGATAAAAATATCCAGTTAAAATGATTGAATATATTTTATGCATTTTATCTCTATATTATTATTGAGAATAAAGAGGTTTCCGATTTCTTGGTCTTTAACAATCTATATTTTGTATCTGTATTTTTCAATTTTACAAAAACGTGCGCTAAATTTTCCTGATTTTTTTGGCCTGAGAAATAGCAAAATGCTATTTCCAATAATTTGGGAATAGTTCCAGGACTGTTTCATGCCTATGTCATTACATTAGGTGGTTCATTTAGCCAGGCCACGCCTGCTGAGTTCACCCATATGACTTGGATTATTTGTTTGCAACTGTCATTCTACAAGCTAATTTCGGTATAGTTTTTCTTATCGCTCTCAGAAGTTCACCTAAATATCTTCGGTGGAACATATTCAAACAATGTCATCCAAATAAATATACAAATTAGTATGGTATTAGCGTATAATGTATTACCTAATATACATACAACGTATTTGACATTTGGGAGGTCAACATAATCACTACGTTTTGCATATACTATTTTTCTACTGAAATATGCTACTGAACGTATAGTAAAATGTTTGTGTACGGGCAGTATTTTGGATGGCTGATTGCTTCGCATTTTCTTTCTTTGATTATGTAGTATTGTCTCGTTGTCGCATACACATCTTGTTCACTGTAATTTGTGTAGGCCTATGTAGCGTTGTCTCATTGTCGCAACAGGTCACTGTATATTGTGTATGTAGTGTCGTCTCATTGTCACATACACATCATGTTCACTGTGTATTATGTAGTGTCGTCTCATTGTCACATAAACATCATGTTCACTGTATAATGACCGAGGTCGTTGGAATCTTGAATACGTATTTTTGAGTGTGTAGTACGCACACATAATTCTGTGAGTACGCTGCGCAGTATTTACCTATGCTGTTTAGGGTATTATAAATGAGACGACAGTTCATCTGTATATATCTATCTTTCTTAGAAAGAACACGAGTAGCATACTAACCAGACGAATCCCGTTTGCGTCAAAACTAACCATTTATCGGTGCTCGTTATATCCCCTTGGCTAATATTGTTGGCGATTTTCAAAACCCTGGAAATGTAGTGTTCACTCATTTTAATTACATCGCTCAGTTTCTTCCTTGGTGGCCGTTTGGAGCTAATATGGATTAGCACCCTGCCTCGTATATAAGTACCTTCATTGACCGAGAAAAAAAGCCATAGCTAATTTGTTCATTCGTCTCGAGGGAAACCTGTACATCCTTCATATTTCGTAATTAATGACAAATCACATTCTCACATATTTAACCTGGATTCCCCCGCCATGATGTATCAATTTGAGGGTTGGTATAATATCTATATTGACGTGGCTGAAACTGCTGCCAAAACAACCGACCTAAGCTGGAGCTAATCCCACATAGCGGGGTTCTTTTATCCCCCTCCTATGTAGACATGAATCCCGATAATTCGAGCTCAAATGCCTCTCGTAATGTTTGCAGCAAATATCTGATCTAAGTGGCTTTTCTCGAGGGATTGCCCTTCTCTAGCTAGTGTTTGTAGTGATATTATCTCGGTCATTCCCTTCCAATTATAATTATATTCAATATCGTCAATGTTCTTCAGCTTGGCATCGCGCAGATCTCTTTTTTATGTATCGTTATTGCAAACGTGGTTCCAGCTACAGAAGTCAATAATTGGATGGGGGTTGATATCAAGATAACAAGCATGGGTTCTTTTTTGTCGGACTTTGTTGTTTAAAAACTTGTTCTTGTTAGGCTTACAAAAAACAAATACGTTAAATATTAGTACATTCATTTCATTTTGATATTGCTTAGTCTTAATAGATTGATAACGAGTTTGATAGTTTTCTAGGCCGTTCTACATGTAGCCAATGGTCATTTTCTGAAAGTGTTATCGAGTTTAGCTCAATACAGTACAAGTATATTAAGCAAACATATAAACAGGCCGATTGAAATCGAACTGCAATCCCATCGGATTCCAAAGAGAATTATAAGTTTCATTTAGGTTGGGTCATAATGTAAGCAGTTTACCTGTCTAGACGTTCAATTTACATAATTGCAAACAAGTGGAAAACTCGAACAATCAGTTGGGAATAAAGACATCTTTCAAAACGTACACCGCGATCATTTATTGATTCATTATGGTTGAGAAATATAAAAAGAAGTAATGAAAAAACGAGAGCAACCAGAGATAAACGTTCATCGAAGTTGAAACCAATCCTTTATTTCTTCATGCCCAATGCAAAAGAAGTACATGTGGTCATGTCAGTGTATGTGTTAAATAATTGCTGTGTTTTTGCCTGTCCTGAAGGGAACAAGCCAATAGTCATCTTTGTACGTCACTCACTCACTTACTCACTCACTCTGTCCGTCACACCACTTTAGGTCCGACAAGTCGTCTTTCAACAAGTCGACCTTCGACAAGTTGACCATGCCTAGTGTTACCACTCCTGATTGTATGTCAAGATTGTGTGTTAAGAGTGGTGGTATATGTTGCCTATTTTAATTACTTTTGAGTGATCACACTGGCAGGAAAAATCCATTACAGCAGTCTATTCATCACTTAGTCTATGCATGGAGAGGTTGCAGTTGAATAGAGTAGACCAACAGTATAGTAACTGATGGAACGCAAGAGCGGACTTAATTGGAACGCAAACTGATGGAACCGATAGAACGCTAGGTCGGACATAACGGGGGAAGGGTGTGGGTTACGTGGGGAAGGGGGGGGGTACAGGTAAGGGGTTGCAGCAGGACGATGTTAATGTTAATTGTGATCTTGAGTTAGGGTAGAGGAGGGCAGACGTTTTGAATATTATTGAACTAATTCATGAAAAAAGTCAACGTATCAACTTGTAGAGATGACAACCCCATAGACCAACTTTATCTGAAACCAGCTTATACGAGTTATGCTCGTTCCTGTTCTGTGACATTTTTCTGGTGAACACTTCACCTCAATAATGCAAATTTGTAAAAGCACATGTCCAGTTTGTGGTTCACCACATATATTGTACAACCTAAATAACCCACAGCTTTAAAGCCCTGTTAATGCAAATCATGATTAGGACAGGCAGAAGAAGAAAACATGTTTCCTGTCCAGATGGTTTGAGAAAAGGATGCGGGAGGATCGTGATATGTGCTATTTTTGTTGTTGTTGCTATTTTCAACATCGTCAATCAGTCAATGGTCAATCTTTGCCTTCATATCGTGGCCATCATCAAAATATTTTGTTTGAATAAAACGTATAAAGTGAATATTTAGATCAGTTTAAATTGACTGAGAGCTTTCAAGTTTAAATATTGTGTTGTTTGATGATTTTTCATTTGTGTTTTTTGTACATTAGCATATAGTAAAAAGGAGGCGCCGAAAAAGGAAGCGGGCGGTGACGCGAAACATTGTTTATATTTTTACTTGACCTTATTTGACACTGATATAAATAGTATCTCAGTTTTTTTCTGTACCATAAAACGGAATGAGTCACTGCATAGTCTGGTCACCCTTTACTGGTGTAAAACCTTTGGGGGATACTTTTATTGGTGAATGAAGGAAACTATACAGGAACACCATTGGCGTGGATTCATTTTCATGGCCTATTTTTAAAAAGTTTACTCTGTGATCCACGCCCATGAAGAAGACTACACACTGTTCTTGCTAGGCACGTGTTAGTAATACTAGAAAGTCTAAAGACGATTTATTATTCATTGCTGTGATAAGGAAAAGATTTAAACTATTGGTTCAGTCCGGCTTACATTTATTTAGGCCATAATTCAAGTTCACATTTCAATAAAAAGTAGTTCAGCAGTTAGTTTGTGATGCCAAACTCGTCAACTCACAAAACTTTCGCATATGAAAAAGGCATTGCTTCTAACAATGAAGGAAATGCTAAAGATAGGTAGAAGGTAAAGGATAGTTTTGATACACTTTCATAAGGAAAATGAACTAATTATTGACAATTCTATATACTTGTAGTCTGATTGTACATCGGAGGATTGAAAATCATGAACTGAAGCGAGCTTATCCCACATGTGTTTTCTTGTCTATAATGAATCCTCGCAAAAACGAAGTACCCCAGCTCCCAAGTGAGTTGGAGCATGATGACAGGCCAGGTAATCTTGCAACATCGTTCATGTTCTTTTGGAGTATATGCGGGATGTTACTAGTTCTTTTGATGAGGGTATGTCAGTTGATGTTATTTCCCTTTCAAAAGGCATTTGAACATCATAAACGTCTTTTAGTGACTGGGAATAGTTTTTGCATTGATGGAAATCTCCTGGGTGAAATTGAGAAAATTTGTACGACAGGGAGCAGAGGTTTGTTATTAATTATTGTTGATCTGTTTGCAAGGATGTTTCTAGGATGAGTTCTACAGGGATCGGTTCTTGGGCCCTTACGTTGTCGGCCTGGCACATATAAATGACCTGGATAATTCAGTTATGTCAAGAGTTAAAATTTACTGATGGCACAAGCTGTATCGCGAGGTGACTTTGGAGGAAGATGCCAAGTGTGTTAAAAGTATCATTGACGGCATTTTCAAATAGTCTTCTGATTGCTGGTAGGTGTGAGGAAATGCATGTTGGATATAAATATTCCAAAGCTTCTTATATTCTGAATGTTCGAAATATTCAGCAGGTTAATGCTCAGAAAGTTCTTTGAGTTCACTTTGTTTCTTCGTTGACACCTTTCAGACAGTGTGCTGAAGCTGATAGAGAGGGGGATTGAATACTTGTCATGATTGAGTGCCATATCAGGTTTCGCATAATGCTGCCAGGCTTCAAAAGTATTTAGTGAGACGACGTCTTGAGTACGCTGTTCAGGTATGGAGCCCCTACTTCACAAAATATAGACAGTATTTGGGAAAATGTTCAAATAGGAGGAGCGTTACAAAACTGGTTGATCCTTTTTGGAATATTCATTAGGAAGATAGATTAAGGATTGAAGGTATTTTCAATTGATCATGGTTTGACAATAATGGTCACTAACTCAAACCTGACAATTGAAAATGTAATGTACTAAAGAAGTAATTATTTGGCTTCATTATCCATGATGATCCACACCGATACGAAATCCTGCCCGGTCGGTTTACTTCGCCCGTTCAGCAACCTTTTAAACTGTCAGGTTCTCGCTTTAACTCATTACTGCTAAACCCTACATCTTTGGGAAAATTAGTAAACTGAATGTTGCTACGATCCAAATTGCAGTAGTTACACTAAGATGCATTGTAAGATGCACTGTCTTGCATTATTCTATACCGATGTAGGTTACATTAGCAGTGATCTGGGGTGATCTGGAGTGATTTTAATTAGCGTTACGGACTCTCATTGTTACAACCGATAATGATATAACTAACCGATAATGAATCATCAACCGATAATGATATAAAAATTGACTGATAATGAATCACTAACCGATAATGATATAAAAATTGACCGAATTGGACCGATAATGAAGTAACATTTCTAACCGATAATGAATCATGGCTCCAACCGATAATGAAGTAAAAATATTCTTAAC